>JAJMEC010000025.1:0-31405 GCA_030573955.1 Yamadazyma triangularis
GGAGGGGGATGAAGGAAGTAATAAAAGAAGAAAAGTCGATTAGTGTATAGTATTTGGGCTGGGTCTTGGGTCTTGGGTCTTAGGACCTAAGGACCTCAAGGACCTAAATCCTGAGTCCTAGGTCTAGGTCCAGGTCTAGGTCCTAGGTCCTAAGGACCTCGTCCCGCAACCTTATATACACTCTCCGCACACAACTCTCTCCCTATTTCTCTGCGAAATTTTTCAAAACTCCTCTTTTCTCTTCACCTTTCTTCACTTTCATAATGGCTACTACAGAAGAGTTCACAGGCCCCAACTTGAACATTACACTCACGTGTCCAGACTGTAAGACATATCCGCCGGACTTAATTGAACGGTTTTCTGAAGGAGACATTGTGTGTGGAAGTTGTGGATTGGTGCTTAGTGATCGAGTAGTTGATACCAGGTCCGAATGGAGAACCTTTAGTAATGATGACCAAAATGGTGATGATCCTAGTCGTGTTGGAGATGCCGGAAATCCACTTTTAGAAGAGAATTTATCCACTATGATTTCAGTCAATCCCGATAGTTCCAGAATGGGAAGAGAATTGAATAGAGCTCAGCAGAGATCTTTAGTTGACAGAAAAGATAATGTATTAGTGTCAGCATTTGCAAAGATTTCACAAATGTGTGATGGATATCAACTTCCTCGTATAGTTCAAGATGGAGCTAAGGAAGTATATAAGTTAGTTCATGATGAAAGACCTTTAAGGGGGAAGTCTCAAGAGAGTATTATGGCAGCATCTATTTTCATTGGATGTCGTAAAGCTCAAGTCCCCAGATCGTTTAAAGAGATTTGGGCATTAACTAATGTTCCTCGTAAAGAGATTGGCAAAGTATTTAAGATTATGAATAAGATTATTCAAGAAAAGAATGCTAGTAATCCAGAAGCTTATAATTTGATGGAAGATAATATTCAAACCACACAAACATCAGCTGAAGATTTGATTAGACGGTATTGTAGTCATTTGGGATTGGGGACTCAAATCACCAATTCGGCCGAATATATTGCTAGAAGATGTAATGAAGAAGGAGTTTTAGCCGGGAGATCCCCTACTACTATTGCTGCTACTGTTATTTATATGGCTAATTTAGTGTTTGGAGCTGATATGCAACCATCACGGATAGCCGATAAGACCGGGGTTAGTGAAGGGACAATTAAGACGTCGTATAGGGTGATGTTGGAACAAAAGGAGAAGTTGATGGATCCATCATGGGATGTGAAGCTTTAGGGATGAGAAGCTTTAGAGATGAGGTCCTGGACTTGGGTCTAAAAAAGGACCTCGGTGGCGCGAATTGATATCCTGAGGACCGCGCCAAGTCACGCTTACCTAATCACCCATGTGTCTTATCTGTGGTCATAAACAACTCGATTGTTTTTTTTCCTTCTTCTTCTTCTTCCTTATAACTACTTTTTTTATTAATTGTGGTTGTATATTTGTTTTATTATCATGTTCAAATCCAATTGGTTATCAGTTTTCTTTAGTAAACCCGTCACTATAAAAAGTGACGATATCCCCAAACACTTTACTATTGATAATGAGAATGACGTGGTTAATGTATCTATGGATCAAGAAGATGACTTTGTTAACATCAATACCAATCCTTTAACTTATGCTGAAGTTGCTGAATTAAATAAACACAAACCTTTAAGTAGTAAAGTTGATCAAGAAAGAATGGTTCCTTTAACTACCAAGGTGAAGGAAAATGATATAGACCATCCCTTAGAAGATTCGATTCATGAGAAGTTTAAATCAGATGCTCATTATAAAAAGCACAAGCAATATAAAGTTAATGAGAAGAAAAAGAATAAAAAGAGGGGTAAGAAGAGGGCATGAGCAATAGGTCCTTTTGTCATAGGGCCAGATCCTTTTATCTTAAGGTTTATGTTGTTCTCGCTTTGCGTCCCCTATTTGTTTATACTTTCTATAGTAAATGATAAGATAAGACGTTCTCGGGTGTGTGCAGGAGGGGGTGAGGGAGTATCGGTTTGTGTGCAGGTGTAGATGCTATGTGCAGGATAGAATTGTTTGGGTTATGTGCAGGAAGCAGCGAATATAAAGAGAGAGAATTTTTTTAGAAGAGATGAGCAAAATGAAAAGAGAAGCTGAAGAGACAGATAGATTAAGTAAGAAGATAAAAGTTGAGGGAGGGGAGAAGGAGAAGAAGGAGAAGAAGGAGAAGAAGGAGAAGAAGGAGAAGAAGGAGAAGAAGAAAGACAAAACTGAAAAGAAAGAAAAGAAAGACAAAAAAGACAAAAAAGACAAAAAAGATAAATCAGACAAAAAAGATAAAGATAAATCAGATCAATCAAATCAATCACTCATTACAGAAAAACAAACAACACCGTCAAACTCTGAAATCACCTCCTTCCTTAAAGAACACGATGTCAACGTGGAATCATCATCACCTATTCCTCCTATTCTTTCCTTTGATCAAATCAATTTACATCCTATTTTACTCCAACAATTATCCCAATTTCCTAAACCTACACCAATTCAATCAGTTTCTTGGCCTTATTTATTAAACAAAAATGATGTTGTTGGTGTAGCAGAAACAGGATCTGGTAAGACATTAGCTTTTGGAATTCCTGGTTTAAATAATTTATTAAATAATCCTACATCAGATTTAAAGATTATGTGTGTTTCACCAACTAGAGAATTAGCGGTACAAATTTATGATAACTTGGCTAAATTAACTTCTAAAATTAAACTTAGTTGTGTTTATGGAGGAGTATCTAAACAAGATCAAATTAGAGATTTAGTTGGTAGTAATGTTGTTATTGCAACTCCAGGAAGATTATTAGATTTAATTAATGATGGTTATGTTGAGATGTCTCATATTGATTATTTAGTATTGGATGAAGCTGATAGAATGTTAGATCAAGGATTTGAAAAAGATATTACTTCTATTATTTCTCAACTTCCTAAACAAAGACAAACTTTAATGTTTACTGCTACATGGCCCAAAGAAGTAGAGAATTTAGCTGCTACTTTTATGAAGTCTCCAATTAAAATCAAATTAGGTAATGTTGATGATGATGAATTAAATGCTAATAAGAGAATTACTCAAAAAGTTGAAGTTATTGATGCTTATGATAAAGAAAGAAAATTATTTCAAATGTTAAATCAATATGTTAAACAACATGATAAGATCTTGATTTTTGCCTTATATAAAAAGGAAGCTTCTCGAGTAGAAAATCAATTGAAAAGAAGGTTTTCTATTAGTGCTATTCATGGAGATTTAAATCAACATCAAAGATCCACGGCCCTTTCTGATTTTAAATCAGGAAAGACGCAAATCTTATTGGCTACTGATGTTGCAGCTAGAGGATTAGATATTCCTGATGTTACATTAGTTATTAATTTGACATTTCCATTAACTATTGAAGATTATGTTCATAGAATTGGTAGAACTGGAAGAGCCGGGAAATCAGGACTTGCACATACATTATTTACAGAACATGAGAAACATTTAAGTGGAGCATTAGCTAATGTTTTAAGAGGAGCAGATCAAGAAGTACCAGAAGATTTATTGAAGTATGGAGGGCATACAAAGAAGAAGGCCCATTCAGCGTATG
Source organism: Yamadazyma triangularis (assembly GCA_030573955.1). Classification (NCBI taxonomy): domain Eukaryota; kingdom Fungi; phylum Ascomycota; class Pichiomycetes; order Serinales; family Debaryomycetaceae; genus Yamadazyma; species Yamadazyma triangularis. Next base: position 3,599 of record JAJMEC010000025.1, read on the forward strand.
GAGCATTTTTTAAGGATGTTGATATGAGTAAGACATCGAAGAAGATTAAGTTTGATTAGGGAGGATGTGAAGAACAATTGTAGGATGGTGGGAGGAGAAGTAGGACGAGAAGTAGGACGAGAAGTAGGACGAGAAGTAGGACGAGAAGTAGGACGAGAAGTAGGACGAGAAGTAGGACGAGAAGTAGGACGAGAAGTAGGACGAGAAGTAGGACGAGAAGTAGGACGAGGTGGAACAAAATAAATTTATTCTACCGCTATACTGGAACAAAATAAAGTTATTCTACTGCGATACTGGAACTAATCCCGCCGCGACAATTAAATAGAAAATAAATAAAATAAATAAAATAAATCTACCGCGACTGTAATAAAATGACTCTACCGCCACCCTACCACCATCATCGACCAATTCAAAATACTTCTACCACCACCATACCACCACCTTCGACCTATACAAAATTACTTTACCACCACCTTCGACCAACGCTCTCCCTACCGCCACCCATTCCACCTCTTTAATCATCTCCACTCTCTCTTCACCTCCTCTCCACCTCCTCTCCACCTCTTCTCCCCTTCTTCTCCCCTTCTTCTCCCCTTCTTCACAATCGTCCCATTTCATTCCACAATTGCCTCCTTCCAGAACCTTCTCTCCTCCTTCTCTCCTCCCTCACTTCTCCCTCGCTTTTTCTCACTATTCTCATTCTCATTCTCATTCTCATTTGTTCCACGTCATGAACTTCGTTGTAATATTCTGCCTATTTACACTCATAAATGGCTTCAGTCCCTTCGATTCCTCTGACTTTTGCTCCCAAACTATCACCTCCAAATGTAACACTACTTTTTCCTATATCGATTCCATTAATGATGACATTTATCCATTGATACAGAAATTGGTTCAAACTTCATACTTTAAATACTTTAAGATCAACTTTGATAAACAGTGTAAATTTTGGTCAGAAGAACACTTTTGTTCTACAGAAAATTGTGCTGTAGAGATCTTACCGGCTCATGAATATAATTGGGAGGAAGTGGTTTTGAACGACTTAAAGCCTAGTAACTTAGGGAAGTTGAATAAGCAACAAGAGAATGATATTGATTATTCTGTAGAAAGTTGTGAAGATTTGGATTATTGTGAATTAGATGATGATAATAATTGTGACTATATTAGCTTGGTGGATAATCCAGAACGGTTTACGGGATATGGAGGAGATCAGGCACACACGGTATGGAATGCCATTTACCACGAAAATTGTTTTTGTGGTGGTCCCGAACACGCCGAGAGCTGTGCCAGAAAGATGCTTTTCGGTCGGATAGTTAGTGGGATGCATACGTCGATCTCGACCCATTTGGCCTATGAGTATTTGTGTCCCGATACTGATGATATTGAAGATTTTAAACCCAATTTAAAGGTATTTATGGAACGTGTGGGGAATTATAATGATAGAATTTCTAATTTATACTTCAACTATGCTTTGATTAGTCAAGCAGTGTCAAGAATGTTAGGGAATTATCCGGTTATAGACTTTATTAAACAATCTGATAATTTGGTGAATAATGAAGATGATTATTCCAAATTAATTAATGGTGTAGAAAGTGCTATTAATCAAGAAACTATCTTTGATGGGTCACTTTTAGCTGTGGATCAGGAATTAAAACATGATTTCCGAATGAAATTTAGAAATATCAGTTCCATTATGGATTGTGTAGGATGTGATCGGTGTAGAATGTGGGGGAAATTACAAACTATTGGTTATGGAACAGCATTAAAAGTATTATTTGAAGATAAAAGTCAAAATTTGAAATTTAGAAGAATAGAAATTGTTTCATTAATCAATACTTTTGATCGGTTAAGTAAATCAATAGAAGCAATTAAGTATTTTAAACAGAAATATGCTGATCATTTAAGAGATGTGGAATTAGGAAAGGTTCAGCCTGGAGATTATGATAAATGGGAAGCTGTGAATGGGGTTGGATTTCCATTTTTAGAGAGTTCTAATACCATGAAGAATAGAATGAAGGAGAGGAAAGAGAAGAAGGAGAAGAAGGAGAAGAAGGAAACAGAATTAAAACCAAAAGAACCAGAATCAAACCATAAAAGAACTTTTAAACATGAATTTGCAAAAACTTTAGGTGAAGTTTTAGAAGCATTAATGTTTATATTGAGATCTTATAGAGATGTACCATTATTCTTTTTAAAATATGGAATCATTAAACTCAATTACTTATGGAATGTTTTCCTTGGACTTGATCCTCAGGATTATTATGAAGAAGTTCGTCTTAGTGAACAAGAGTATATTAATTTGTTCAGTTGAGAAGTGTAAATAGATAATAAAGGAAGATGTAAAAGGATAAATTATTGGAGACATATGAAGAGACTGTGATATGGAGACTGATGAAGAGACTGATGAAGAGACTGATGAAGAGACTGTGATGAAGAGACTGATGAAGAGACTGATGAAGAGACTGATGAAGAGACTGTGATGAAGAGACTGATGAAGAGACTGATGAAGAGACTGATGAAGAGACTGATGAAGAGACTGATGAAGAGACTGATGAAGAGACTGATGAAGAGACTGATGAAGAACAATATCATAATGATTATAGAATGATAATCTTTGTTAAAATATGTAAATACATTAATATCTATAACACAATAAAATATTATCATTGTCATTATCACTGTCTTTCACCCTTCTAAATAACCTACAAATACATCTAATACAATCATTTATTATCTATTCTACATTAATTAAATCAATCTATAATAACATGGCAGCTAAACCAGCAGCTCCAATAGCTCCAGCAGCCATTTGTTTATTATTAGCACCACCTTCATAAGAAGATTCAACCCCAGCAAGAGAACTACTTGGTTCAGAAGATGAATAAGTAGACATTAAAGTGGATTGAGAAGTTTCAGTAGCTTCAACTCCAGTAGAAGCAGTAATAGTTGGAGTAGTAGTAACATCAACATAAGTGATATCTTCAGAAGATTCAACAGAAGAAGCTTCAATTGGAGCAGAAGAATTAGCATACATTTTAGCTGATGAAGAGTCACAAACAGTAGTATAATAACTAGTGGTTTCATCAACAGTAACAGTCACATCTTCTTCAGCAGCAGTAGTTGGAACAGCAGCTAAAGAAGAAGAAGCAGCAGAAGTTTTTTCTGGACATTCAACATCATCAGCACATGAAGTAATAGTAACATCAGTAGTGGTTTCATCAGTTACAGTTTCCATAGCTCCATAAGCTAAAGCGATTAAGGCTAAGAATCCGAATTTTTGCATATTAATAAAAAGGAGTGAATATTATATCAAAGAGTGTTTTAAGTTGGAAAAGGGTTGAAATTAACTTGATTAGGAATTGAAGGAATCCTGGAGGATATTTATAGTTTTTCCAATTGCAATCACGAATTATTCAAAAGACGTGTTTCAGGGGGGATTTAACCGTGAATTTAGATTCATTTCGAGGTTTACAATGGAGTGTTTGAGCTCAGGTCCAACACTCGAGGCGTTAGTATGAGTTCTGGGACCCGAGATTCGAGTTTTGGGTGTCGAGATTCGAGATGAGTAAATAATAATAACCTCCTGCGATGACATAAAACGCGTAGTAAATAAATAACGCGAATGTGAAGAGATGAGTTATGAGAGAATTCGTGGGGGAGATGAACGTGATTACTCATGTGATGGGAACCTATAGTGATGTGTAGTATTACATAGTAACGTGTAATATCACACAATATTATATAGTATCATATAATACTATAGTAATAGTATTATAGTATTATAGTATTATAGTATTATAGTATTATAGTATTATAGTATTATAGTATTATAGTATTATAGTATTATAGTATTATAGTATTATAGTATTATATTATAGTAATAGTATTATCATAGTATCACATCATATCACATATCACACTCACTTCACATCTACCATTATTAATCACTATTAAGTATTATATTATGTGATATTATATGTTTAATTTTGCAGCCATTTTTGATTATTCTTTACTAAACCATAATAAATTAACCATTGATTAACGTGTTATTATTGTTTATAAGTTTACAAATGTGAAAGGAAATTGTGCATTCTATTTGTCTTAAGATTTATTCTGATATATAATCTCCTTTGGTTCTGGAGAATAGTGGTCATAATTCGTTTCTTGTTACAGTGTTGGTTCATGGGGTCCTCTGGGTCCTCTAGTTCCTCTAGTTCCTCTCCCTCAGTTCAACATCAAATTCATCTCCCAATCTCCTATAACTCCTACCCAACTATCATCAGCTAAATGCAATCTCTTTCTCCGCCAAACCTCCAACATAATCTGTCTAGCTCCCCAATAACTTCCTAAATATTGTGCTATATCTGCTCCCCATTTCTTATATCCCAATTGTAAATCCACCAGAATCGCCTCACATCCGGCTATAAATCCCTGCCAAAACAAGGGAATAATTGCTACATCTTCCTTGACTATAAGTTGATGAATAGAATTCAAATGCAGTAATGTCAATTCCACTTTATCTTGAATTTCTGAAGCACTAACGTTTTTGATAAGACGATTAAAGTAGATAGTTAATCCGTTATAAAATGATAGAATATGATGATATGTCACTTCATGCATAGGAGAATAGAATTGCTTTTGGCCTTTAGATTCAATATAAAGATTCCAATCCAAACTCCAATTTTGCAACCGATTGCCTAAAGCAGTAACGTCCTCATCAAAGTTTGGTGGTTGCAGCTTATTATGCTCATGGTGCAACTTCCGACGCAAAAGACGCACAGTTTGGGCAAAAAGAAGAATTAATGAGTTGGGGATACCATAAAGGGCATCGGTAGCAAAGTTTTCACTGTGGTTTTTGGTATTGATAAGTTTTTTGTTGATGAAAAGTGGTGTGGCTTGAGCGCCATCACCTGCAGGTGGCGTAGATGATGAGTTTTTGGCGTCTCCTGCAGATGCTTCTCCATTTACGTTATAACCTTTCTTATCAATATCCTCATAATCTCCCTCGATATTCTTCATATCTAAACACGTAGAATCCTGAATGATCTTAAGGGACAGAAAGATTCTATGGAGCACCCGAGCTTTAGACGAAAGTTTCTTTTTAGTTTTCATTTTTGTAGTTATCACTTCTCCACACCATTTAATATAAAAATTCGTATCCTGCATGGTCCCCCACACCAAATCCACACTGATCATTGACATAACTGCGCATAGTACGTCTTTATACTTTTCGTTGTTTAAACATGTTTCTATTTGACGTCTTCTGTCATGACCTCCAGCTGTACCTAGAAGTTGTCGAATGAACAACGATGCTTGATTCCGTAATCGAATTCCCAAATTGAGATAAAACTTCATAGAATCGGAATTTTTGGCGAATTTTGACTGCAAATTAAATGCAGACACCGCTAAAAGCGCGTTCAAAAGTGCGTTCTTTGCTGTGGATGTTTTACCCAACGCACTTAACTCTCCAATGGCCATAAGGGCTCTAGGAAAATAAATGGTTTTCCAAGGACTTTCTGTTAATGGAAGAACAGTCATTAAATCAGCCACATGGGTTACGTAATAATTCAACAAATATCGTGTTAACGGTTGGATTTGTAAAGCCGAAGATGGCAATTCTACCGAAGATGCAGGAGTTTGAGGATTGAATCCCAATTTTGGCTGCAACGGACTTTGCACGATCTGCATAATTGACAGGGGCATTTTTGTTACTGTATGCAGCTGACCATCAATAGAATCGGTGGATTGTTGTTCCAAAGCCGGGTTGGTGGATGCATGAAGATGAATGTCTAATGATTCATTGAGTTTGTAAGGGTTATCGTAAAAGTAATTATTATAGTTAGAATAGTAAAGGTGGTGGTCAGCCGGGCCGATATGGGGGGCGGATGCGTTGGGGGCATTGGCAGTGGGGGCGGGGGCTGTCGCCGTCGCAGTCGCAGTCGCGGTGGATGCGGGTGCCGACGCACTAGCCGCTGATGCATTAGCCGCTGATGTGGGTTCCACATTTTTATGAAATAATAAATTCAAAAATTCATTTTGACTCGTGGGGCCCGGATACTGGGGATACAGCAAATTAGTAAAATCAAGCAAGTGAGAGTCCCCATTCAATGCAGCAGCCGTTAAAAGCGCATCATCTCTAAGTTCATTAGAAAGCCAAAGATGTTCATTGGAAATAGAGTCCACTGCATCTGCAAGCGGCGCCAGCGTTGGCGTCGGTTGGCGATCCACTGGTGGAGTGTATGTGGTGGGGGGACCAGTATTTGTATTTGTGGTTGTGTGCGTGTGGTGGTGGGAGTGGGGGTCACTATTATTGGTATTTGTGCTTGTGGTATTTGCATTTGTGGTTGTACTGTTTGTGGTATTTGTAGTTGTATTTGTGGTTGAGTTTGTCAGCTTTGTAACCTTGACTTTATTAGAAGATTTCTCTTTACCATTAGACTTATCACCAGCTTGAAATACCCCAAATGGACCCAAAAGTTTGGTCTTTCGACCCCGTTGAACCATACTATCGCCCGAAGAATTGTGTAAAATCGCCAAATCTTGGTCCATACGATCATAAGTATCATAAGGCCGGAAATGTGGTACTTTCTCCCAATCAACAAAATCCATAAGTCGTCTCATAGAATACTTCTCCGGAACCGGAGACCCGGTACGAGAATTGGCCCCCAAACCAGACCCTCCGCGCGACTCTCCGCCGCCGCTCGTACCATCGACTTGGTTCTCCCGTCTAAATACACCCAGACTAGGCACAATACTCCCACTAGGTGTAAACTTGGTTCCAGCTAACCAAACCAAATGCACCCCGTAACCTGAACATTCCAATTTAAGCTTCTGACAGTTGGCACAAAAAGGTCGTCCTAAGTCACACCGTACTTTTCTCGACCTACAGGTAATGCACCCCATGAAAGACTTGAAAGCTCGGGGAACTCCGGGTTTGCGACGTTTGGCTTCAGGCTCTGAAGGAACGGGACTTTCTTCTGTGGAGTCTCGGGATATTCCGGGATCATCTGGAGTCACCAGTTGAGCATTTGGTGACATTTGAAGTGGTGTTATTTGTAGGTTTGGTGGAGGAACTGATGACATTGAGGAAAGGGTTTTGCGATGAGATGCGCAGGAAGGAGTAAGCGAGCAGTGCATGAATTATAATTATTATTACAAAATAGTACATATAGAGTACAAAAAATGGACAAGTTGTATCATTTACGGAGGTTTAGGGGGTTTGGGTGGTTTACTGGTAAACCTTAGGGCATCGGCGGGAATCGGCCTGTATATGGACAACGGTGTAAACGCAGTGGTTGAGTGTTTGTATAACCGTTACTGCACTGCGTGTTATACATATCAGACACTGCACTATAAATATCAAGCACTGCGTGCCATACATAACTTCTCCTACTTCCTCTTCTCTCCCTCTCTCTCAATACGTCACAGCATCAATATCCTCCTCACTGTCCTCGCCCCGCCCCCACACCCGATCAATACTCCTAATGGAAACCCGGGCCGATCCCGCCCCGGACAACTCAAAGTACCGTTTAATATCATCTCTTCCCGTTTCGTCACCACAATTCAATCCCCCCACCAACATGGGCCATTGAATCATCAATAACGCACACTCCATAAACCGAGGGTTCGGAACTTCCCGAACAACCCGGATCAACTCCACCAATTGCTGGGCCACTCCCGCCACCACAGGACTATCCCGAGGGATACACCACGCCTTAATTAACACGGTGATGACTCCGGCGTACACGTACGCGTGCTGACACATATCCATCCAATTAATGACCCAAGGCGACCCGTGGGCGTCGACCTGCGGGTCCAAGAGCGTGCCCGGTGGGGTGGTGCCCTCGGCACCCTCGGTGGGGGGTACCGAGGTCCTAAGGACCGGAGGTCCATAGAACCGGACCCGCGAAAACGAATACAACGACGAAAGGACCCGTAACGAGTCCCAGGACCCGCCCCATTGGGCCCCGCGGCCACAAACCTTAATGAGGTCCCGCACCACGGGCACAAACTCGTGGTGGTAGCCAAACAATAAATTAAACCCTTGATGGTTGACAATGCCTAATTCCCGTAGTACCGCCACTTCGTAGGGATCATCGAGGCGAAATAGGGCGTCGAGCTCTTCGTCGGTCCGAAGAGTCCCGCCCCGGGACGAGCTGAGACCGGCCAAAAACTCAAACGATATAAACCACAGCTTACAGAATACCACCACCTTCGACCGGCGGAGGTCGGTGGCGCGCGCGGCGTACTTCAACAAGAGATCCTTGGCCCCGCGAAGGTGCGGGCGCCAGTCCTGTTTAGAGTTCAGGGCGTTGGACGACGTTAGTAGTAGCACTGTGAGCAATACTCCTTCGACGTTGGACGTAACGTTGGTGGTACGGTTCAACGCCGGGCCGAGGTGCTTTAAACATTTGGATAAATAGTGACAATGGGCGGCTTCGTTATTGGAGGCCTTGGCTCCCTGGGCCAAGATGGCGGCAAGAAGAAATGGTTCCTTGGTGGCGTGGGCGAGGAGGATGTCTCGGGCCGGGTTGAACCAAGTGCGGGCGGCGGCGTCGTAGGGTTGGAAAGGGAGGATGATTTTCGCGTAGTGGTGGTAAAATTGGTACAAATACCCCCGCTCGGTGGCGGAATGAAGCGGTACCGAATGCAATGGGAAATGCCGCGGGAGCGGCTCGGGACCCGGAAGGATGCTGGGTCCAGGTCCCGGCAGGAGCGTGGGGCCGGAGCTGGATTCCAGGCCAAGGTCCATGGATTCGTTGTGGGGGTGTTCGAGGTTGGACTCAAACATCATGGAGTCCACGAGGTTGTTTAGGTCGGAGGCAAGGAGGTTTAGGTCGTCGTGGTTGAACGGGGCTGGGGAGGATAAGTGGGTCTGGGTCCGGCTCTGGACCGGGCTCTGGACCTGGGATGGGACATGGTATGGGACATGGACCTGGGTCTGGACCTGGGTCTGGACCTGGGTCTGGGCCTGGGTCTGGGCCTGGGTCTTGGGCCATGGGTAATTCGACGGCACGGGCAAGGGAAGGATTCCTGGTGCCATGCGTTTGGGGCTGGTGGAGGCGGTGGAGCTCCAGTGGTCCCAGTCGGTGGAGCGACCCAGTTCTGCCAGCAGGCGGGAAGGGTCTAGGGGGCTTGGTCGGGGTTCCAAGTCAGTTGGTCGGGGTTCCAAGTCAGTTGGTTGTGAGAAATGTGGGAATTGATCTGGAACCTGGGCCTGTAGGACCTGGGCCTGTGGGACCTGGACCTGTGGACTCGGGTCCTTTCTTGGGACCTGGGTCTGGGTCTGTAGGACCTGGGCCTGTGGGACCTGGGCCTGTTGGACCTGCTCCTCTGAGATCTGCTCCTCTGATACTTGTTTCCGCTCCCCTACCTCACTAAGAATCTCTACTCTACCCCCCAATCTCTTCTCCCCTTCACTATTCTCCCTCTTCTTCGATACTCGTAGCACCTTCTCCCCCGGCTGCGGATACGAACACATCTTCTTTAGTCTCACACACTGATTACATTGCGGCTTCACCTCATCACACTTTATCTTTCTCCTTTTACACTCTCGACATCCATTTTTCGAGTATATTTTCTTTGGTTTCGGCGATAGCGTCATAACAAATGGTATCAACAACTTCGCACTATCAACAATCACTTCGCACTATCTTTATCACCTCTTCGCACTATCGTGGAATGGCATTATCTAATCATCTCTACTATCCCTACACAATCTCTATGGCTACACCTTCCTACTCCGTCCTATTATACATTTATTATACACTATTTCCTCTTCTTATTAGGCTCATCATAACTCAGGTGCAAAAACTCATTAACATCAAAGTCCAATGCTCCAGGACTCAAGTTAATATCATCATTAATCTCACTGATTTGACCAGTTTCATGCTTCCGTTTCCGGTCATTATCAACGTTTTGGTTGTCAAGTTGTTGTTGCTGGACTTGTTGCTGATTGGATAACTTTTGAATCCAATTTTGTACCTGTTGAATCGATTGTCCTTGGCGATAAATATTCTGTTCCAAGCCATTGATTACGTCATTATTAGGTGTATTTGGTATACTCAATTCTGGGAAATATCCTCTGGGAGAATCCACAACTCCCTTGTTAATGTCAGATAATGAAGGTGATTGACCATAATTAACATTAATATCATTATTTCCTCTGGGAGTCCCTGAATCACTGGAGTTTGCTCCCTGGTATGCTTGGTCCATTAACATAAGTTGAGGCCGTGGACGTGGCGACGACGTGGAACTATTAACCCCAGGACTTTCATTGGATCCAACGTTTAAATCACCTTCATTTTCCACTTCCAAGATCTTCCCCGTATTGGTATTCCCATAAACCGTAGCAAGAAACTTCAATATCTTGTCCAAAGTTTGTGTCTGTTTCTGATGCCGTTCTCTCGTCACCAAATTCTCATGCCATAAGGTTTTATTATCACTTCTAATCCGTCTCAAGTCCTCAGTTATCGCCAATTGATTCAACTTTATCAGCTCCAATTCATTCAATACCAACTTCACATTCATCCGATTATCCATAACTTCATGGTCTTGACTCATCGACTTATTTCGTACTATATTGTCGAGTAAGTCCTCTCTATCCTTCTGGAAATATGGGTTTTCAAACTTCCAACTCTCGTCACCTGACTTTTCATCCTTGAGCGTGCCGCTACCGATATCCTGCACCTTGTGCCAGCCATACATATTAAGTTGTCTAACAAAACTAGCAAAATTATTATGTTTAAAGTATTTGGGAAGAATATTCTTCATGAATTCTTCTCGGTGATAAACTTGGAAGGTTTTCCCATCATCTTCCCACCGAATATAGTCATTATTGGTGTCATCGTTGACCATGGACCAAATCTTCATCACGAACGCCGGCCGCGTTTTGGGGCCAGGAGGATCTTTCTTTTTCTTTTGTGGATACTGAGAGTCGTGGGAGGCTCCGTCGAAGTTAACGTGAGGAAGGACGGAATCGCTGAGAGGTGGTGGTGGTGCGCCTGGGCCCATGGTTGGTACGAGGGCATTATTCGCGGTCGTCCAGTCACCAATACCTGAGCCAGTACCTGAGCCAGCACCAACTCCCGCACCAACTCCGGTACTAGAGCCAGTACCAAAGCCAGGCTCGGACTTGGCCCCATCAAATCCGGTGGCCTTCGTCATGGAATTATTAATTGCATTATTACCACCATCACCAACGCCTCCGTCTTGGGGGTTTGTGCCTGCACTCAACTCATCCAACCCAAAGTATCCACGTGTATCATCATTTTTACCGTTGTTCTGGAGAATCTCAATGATATCATTATCATTATACGACATGGCTAAAGATTACCAGAAATTGGAAAGTGATATATATTGAGGGAAGAGATTTTCTAGAACCTTCCAGGAGTGCGATGTAATTCACGTGCCAAAGCTAGTACTTTTGGGTGTATATTCATAATGTCGTGTCTATATTAAGTTTCTGTTTGTATTCCTACCCTGATTACACAAACAAATCATCGAGTCGAATACCATCGATAATGCCATGGGTTTCACAGTTGTAGCAGGTACAGTCATCACCACAGATGCATTCGGGGTATGGAGGAAGAGTGGGGAGGGATAGGTCGAGGATTTCTGGCATGTAACTGGCTGACATGGAACCAATTGTGCCATTGGTGCTATTTGTGCCATTGGTGCTATATGTGCCATTGGTGCCATTAGTGCCATTGGTGCCACCTGTACCATTTTCTGTGGCACCACATCCTGTGGTACCATGTCCCTCCGGTACCTCCGGTACATGGTACGGCTGGTCCTTCTGGTCCATCAACCTATGCACTATACAGTCCTCACACTTACAGTCCTCTCCACACTTACAATCAGAAAACGGCTTCAATCTCTTCCGAAGTGCTTCTCTCTTCGCCTCTTGATTATTATCCACAAACTCAAACTTATGCTTCCGAAAGTACTGATTAAGTATACTCTTCTTACTAGGTGCTTTATGACAACAACTAGACCCCGATTTACTCGCTTTTGCTTTTGTGGCTGCTCCACAATTACATTTGTGGTTAGACTGCGATTCTTCTCGCCGTATAGGTTCTAATGGCTTATTCTTAGACCCACAACATGATGACTTAGGCCGGGAGTTAATGAAACTATTATCATCTATCATCACCTTTCGTTTAATATTCAAACTCTGTTCGTCGTAAACCCCTACGATTTCTCCCGTTTTTATATCCAACACTTTCCTCTCACTGTATTCAGTAACATTGACTATGTTTGTACCACCAACTTCCACCTTGTAGCCAAACACGGCTACCCGATAGTCAGGGTTATTGTCGATTTGCGGACGCCCTTTGGACCGGACCTGGAGAAGCGGCCGCTCGTGGTGCCGGCACAGACTACTCCGATGGCCCCGGATACACTCCAAGCACGAGTGTTTGCTGTTCTGGATGAGTATCATGAGGAGGGTAGTGGTGGTGGTGGATTGTGGTGGATTGTGGTTGGTGATGTATGGTCTCTGAGCAAATTACGTACCCGCATTAGGCAGGCGCGTCACGAGGAACCGGGGCTCGAGCCCCGGTGTCTGGGTGAAATTTCTGGTGTCCCGGTGCCCCGGTCTGTGGTGTCCGGGTGTGGGCACCGCGAACTCTTCTCTCCCTTTGGAATCGTTTGTCAATGCAAACCATAAAAAGAACCATGTCGACCACAGAATGGCCAGCCGCCAAAGTTAGGTCGAGTTTCTTGAAGTATTTCCAAGACAAGGGCCACACGTACGTTCCATCGTCGTCAGTGGTGCCACACAACGACCCAAGTCTTCTTTTTGCCAACGCCGGAATGAACCAATTCAAGTCCATTTTCCTTGGAACCGTGGATCCTACCAGCGATTTAGCCTCCCTCACTAGAGCAGTCAATTCGCAAAAATGTATTCGTGCTGGAGGGAAGCACAACGATTTGGAGGACGTGGGACGGGATTCCTACCACCATACGTTCTTTGAAATGATGGGGAATTGGTCGTTTGGTGATTATTTCAAAAAGGAAGCCATTGGATTTGCTTGGAACTTTTTGACTTCTGAGTTTGGTCTCGATAAAAGTCGGTTGTATGTGACTTATTTCGAAGGTGACCAGTCGCAGAATATGGCTCCCGACCTAGAAGCTCGCCAGTTCTGGCTCGATGTCGGTGTAGACGAGTCGCATATTTTGCCAGGGAATGCCAAAGACAATTTCTGGGAAATGGGGGATCAAGGTCCTTGTGGTCCCTGTTCTGAAGTCCATTACGACCGGATTGGTGGTAGAAATGCTGCCAGTTTGGTCAACATGGACGACCCAAATGTACTTGAAATTTGGAACTTGGTGTTTATTCAGTATAATAGAGAACCTGATGCTTCACTTAAACCTTTGCCCAGTGTCCACATCGATACCGGGCTCGGGTTCGAACGGATGGTGTCGATATTACAAAATAAATCTTCCAATTATGACACCGACGTGTTTGTACCAATTTTCGACCAAATCAGACACATCACCGGTGTTCGTCCCTACACCGGGCGGTTTGGTGCTGAAGATGTCGACGGAATCGATACCGCGTACCGAGTAATTGCTGACCATGTTAGAACCCTCACTTTTGCCATTGCTGACGGTGGTGTGCCTAACAATGAAGGCCGTGGGTACGTGCTTCGGCGGATTTTACGGCGTGGGTGTCGGTACGTGCGGAAGTACATGAACTACCCCATTGGGTCGTTCTTCCTGCAATTGGTGCCGGTAGTAATTGAGCAAAATAAAGACATTTTCCCTGAGATTGAGAACAATCACGGTGATCTTGTGGACATTCTTAACGAGGAAGAGTTGAGTTTCGCCAAAACCTTGGACCGAGGTGAGAAATTGTTTGAACAATATTCTATTGTTGCTTCCAAGACGCCGGAACAAACTTTAAGCGGGAAGGATGTGTGGAGATTATACGACACCTATGGATTCCCAGTGGATTTGACTCGGTTAATGGCGGAAGAAGCCGGGTTGAGCATTGATGAGAAGGGATTTGAAGTTGCGCGGGAACAGTCGCGGGAAGCTTCTAAAGGTGGTAAGACTCGTGGTGGTGCTACCGCCATTCTGTTGGATGTCCATGGTCTTTCCCACCTTGACTCTACTGGAGTTCCTGCCACCAATGATTCACCCAAGTATGGTGTTGATGCCATTAAATCGAAAATTTTGGCTTTGTACACCGGTTCTGAATTTGTGGATACTATCCACAACCCCGAAACTCCTTGTGGGATTGTTTTAGACCGGACTCCGTTCTACGCTGAGCTGGGTGGTCAAGAATACGATACCGGGAAATTGGTTATAGATGGAGTTACTGAGTTTAACGTTGATAATGTGCAATCTTTTGGTGCTTATGTGTTACACACTGGTTCTCTTGTTGAGGGAGGTTTAAGTGTTGGTGATGAAGTCATTGCTAGTTACGATGAATTAAGACGGTGGCCCATTAGAAATAACCATACCGGGACTCACGTGTTGAATTACGGTTTAAGAGAGGTTTTAGGTGATGGAGTTGATCAAAAAGGGTCTCTTGTGGCTCCAGAAAAACTTCGTTTTGATTTTAGTCATAAACAAGCAATGACTCCTCAACAACTTCTGCAAGTAGAAGACATTTGTACCAATTACATTAAAGAAAATTACCCTGTATTTTCTGAAGATGTTTCCCTTGAACAAGCTCATAAAATCAATGGTTTAAGAGCTGTCTTTGGAGAAACTTATCCTGATCCAGTAAGAGTTGTATCTATTGGGAAATCGGTTAAGGAATTACTTGCTTCTCCTGAACTGGCTGATAATAGAAAGTACTCTGTAGAATTCTGTGGTGGTACTCATGTGGCTAAGACCGGTGAAATTAAACTGTTAATTATCATTGAAGAATCAGGTATTGCTAAAGGTATTAGACGGATGGTAGCTGTTACAGGAACAGAAGCTCATCGGGTTCAACAAGTAGCTCATGATTTCGAAGAACAATTGCATAAAGCCAACCAATTATCTATGGGACCAGAGAAGGAATCTCGGGCTAAACAATTGGGGGTTGAATTAAAGAAATTATCGATCTCTGTGGTTGAAAAGCAAAAATTGAACCAAAAATTCACCGATTTAGATAAATCTATTAAAGATCATTTAAAGGCTCAACAAAAACAAGATTCTAAAAAAGTTTTGGATATTGTTAATGAATGGTTACAACAACAATCCCTGACTCCTTATTTTGTGTGTCATGTTGACATTGGTGCCAATGCTAAGGCCATTACTGATGCTATTAATGTGGTTAAAAAGGGTCATAGTGATAAATCAGTGTATATTCTTACTGGTAATGGTGAAAAAGTGGCTCATGGATGTTATATATCTAATCAAGCCCTTGAAAAGGGAATTGATGTTACCGAGTTGGGGAAGGCTGCTTCCAATCATATTGGTGGTAAAGCTGGTGGTAAAGGAAATACTGTCCAAGGTATGGGTGATCAACCTGAAGGAATCAAACAAGCTGTTGATGACATTACTCAAATGTTGAAGGAGAAGCTTTAATGTAGATGATTTAATTGTGTAGTTCTGTTATTTATACTCATTTGTAATTGTGGTTTGTAGTCTATTCGAGTCTTTGTAAACTTTCGATTTGTACACTTTCGATTTGTACACTTTCGATTTGTACACTTTCAATTTGTAAACTTTCAATTTGTAAACTTTCAATTTGTAAACTTTCAATTTGTACTCTCTGGTCTTATACTCTCTATTGTCCTACTTCTCTACATATATCCTCTATAAACCCTTATTGAGGCTCCGTTGTAGTCATTTTCTCTTCTTCTTCGGGTCCTATTTCTGTACCCCCAATGTTCTCTATGACTTGTTCAACAAGTTTTCTTAATTCCCCATTTTCTACTCCTTCTCCTATGATACTAATGGTGTTAACTTTCCAATTGAAATGAGGGTAACTTCCCAATTTGACGGCGCCATTTCCAAATTTTTCCTGACATGATTGTTGGAGATCCTCTAGGAATGGTGCCAATTGACTTTCTTTTGTCTCAGTTTTGACGTAATATCTAACTAAACTCCGTTCAGCACCTTGTTCTGACCCCACACGTTGCATCAACATTGGTTCAAGTCCATTGAGAAGCTTGACAAACAATTGTGGAACTCCTGGGAGTATATACACCTTCTGATCCACAGAAACAATAGGAACCCATAAATCTTCATCGACAAAGATCTTATGTACATTTTCTCCAGCAGGAATAGTGGCCATTCTATAGAACGCATTAAGTCTTCTTTCTGAAAGTGTAGACAAATAATCACCTCTAAGTTTTTGCATCTTTTCCACCGTGGTGGAATCCAATTCACACTTTAAACCGTAAGCATCACCAATTGCTTGATACGTTACATCATCATGAGTAGGGCCAATACCACCACTGGTAATAATAAAGTCACAACCGTCTTCGTCTCTAAGCGCCTTCAATGATCTAACAATAGAATCATTATCATCACTACAAACAATGGTTTTCTTTAAAGGAATCATTAATTTATTGAAACAAAACTTAGCAAAGGTATTTGAGTTTGTGTCAAGGATCTTTCCATTGAGAACTTCATCACCTATGATAAGACATCCTGCCGAGTTGATTCTTCTGTTGACACCAAGAGCACCTGCTGCCGCTGGTGAGTAAGCTCTGGATGCATTGATTGTTTGTTTAAGTCCTGTCATTCTTGCAAGCATATGAGAAGGCACTAGAGTTTTTTGTGTATGTATACTAATGTAGTTTTGTGTACGTGCACTTTTGTGCACTTTGTACACTTTTGTACACTTGTGCACTTGATCAGTTTTGTGCACTTCTGTATTTTTTGTGCACTGTTTGTGCACTTGATCATTTTAACTCTCCTTTTTCCTCCCGTTTTTGTGTAACCTTTTTTTTTTTTCTTTCTTTTTGTACACTTTTTTCTTGTGCCATTTCTGTGCCAATTCCTCCTTGTGCCATTCGCATTACTTCGCCATTTGTAATCTCTTTTTCATCCCCTTTGTATCATCCTTAGATACTTTTATTTTTTTTTTATATCTTCTTTAAGTCATTCGTCCCCGTCACAATATTATGGGAAACAGCCCATCTAAAAATGATCCCCTACCGAATACCTCCTCCTCATCAGTAGATGAGACTTCTCCAGAGGTAGGAGAAGAACCAGCGCTATCGGCGCTATCGAAGTCTTCTCCATCTAAATCCCATGGTTCTGGTACTAAATCTGTGGCTAAAGCACGTTCTACGCCCAGAAAGACATCAGGTCCTTCTCCTCATGACTTGGATCTAGAAATCGATGTATCTATGGCCCAGTTATTGTCACGGAGTCCCCATGAATCCAGTCCTTGTGGTTCGTCATTAGAGTCTACGTCTCCTGTTTTTACCGCTGTTAATGAAACCCGCAATGACCAGGACCTGGTTTCATCGTTTGGCTCCTATTCGAGCTCGCCTAAGGGACCTCTGGGTCTCTCTCTGGGTCTCTCTCTGGGTCTTGTTGGAGTCCCAGGATCTGACTTTGATTCCGATACTTTGGTGGGTAATTTGGACCCCATTTCTGAAAACTCAGGTGAAAGTACTCCTGAGCCTTTGGCGGTGTCTGAACGAAGGAAAACTTTGGCTGAGCCTACTTCTGCTACATCTGAGGCTAATGTTACTGCCAGTTTTTCTTACCTTTCTTTATCTTCTGAGTCCTCAGAATCTCCTCCAGTACCATCAAAGTCTAATTTCCCTGTAGATATCGACGGAATCATTGAAAAATTGGTACAAATAGGTAATAATAAGTCCAAATTAAAACCAAGACGGTATCGGGATAAATTACCGGTTTCTAATGACGATATTAAATATATTTTGAACAAATCCAGGTCAATATTTCTTGACCAACCAACATTACTTCGGTTATCACCACCGGTGAAAATCGTGGGTGATATCCATGGACAATTTGGTGATTTGGTCCGCATGTTTAATACCTGTGGTTATCCTCCTTTCACCAACTATTTGTTCCTTGGTGATTATGTCGATAGAGGGTACAAATCACTTGAAACCATTTTATTACTCTTGTGTTACAAGATTAAGTACCCAGAAAACTTTTTCATGCTTAGGGGAAACCATGAGCTGGCCAATATCACTAAGATATATGGATTTTACGATGAATGCAAACGTCGATTACTGTCCATTACTGGAAATCATAAGGTGTGGAAATCGTTTGTAGATGTGTTTAATACACTTCCGATTGCTGCTACTATCAATGACAAAATCTTTTGTGTTCATGGAGGATTATCACCAGATTTACAGGATCTTGAACAGATTGAGAATCTTAAACGACCAACTGATGTTCCAGATAAGGGGTTATTGGCTGACCTTTTATGGTCAGATCCCGATCCTAAAGTGAAGAATTTTACTTTTACCAATTGGCCTCGAAATGATCGGGGTGTATCGTATGTTTTCGGTAGGAAACATGTTGATTATTTTTGTCAGAAATTCAACTTTGATTTGGTTGTAAGAGGACATATGGTTGTTGAAGATGGATACGAATTCTTCAACAAAAGAAAATTGGTGACTATATTCCTGGCTCCTAATTATTGTGGTGAGTTCAATAATTTTGGTGCTTTGATGAATGTGGATAAGTCATTATGTTGTTCGTTTGAGTTATTGAAGCCGGCATGATTATAATATGATTGACGACAATAGAGTTTATAGGTTAAATGGAAGAAAAGTTTTAAAATGAAATCTTGAGCCAAAACAAGGATAAATAGGAGATATTGTTCTTGGTTACCTCTTAAGTTTATAATCTTTTGAAGGTTATAAGTATAAAAGTACAATGATCACAACTACGAAGTTTATAGAAGACAATAGTCGTAATTGTGGTGTTACAAATTGCAATGTTCACAAATTACAATATTCGCAAATACGAAGACCATTACAACTACAAATACAAGGGTCACAAAGACAATAGCCCACACCCAAACACCCGACCGCGAATTCCTTCCCTATTGACACCCATCTCGTGCCGTCCGTATTAGTGCTATCTATTTAAACTATTGCTTCTCCCAATTTCATTTTATTTATCAATGTTTTCCCTATTACTTCTTCTTGCTCCCTTAGTGGCTTGCACCAGAGTTTTCATTGAAAATGACTCGGCCAACGCCGGAACTATCCTCATTCCCCTCATGGCCGGATGGGAAATCGTAGGAATCTCTGCCAGTTTTGGTAGTAGCTCCTACGTCGATGCTCTTGGCGGTCACAGCGAAATTTTGCAAACTTACAACTTACTGGAATGCATTCCACTTTATGGAGGTGCATCGCAAATGTTAGTGAGAACAAATGAAACCTTTCAAAAATGGGAGGACCTTTACGGAAGATTGACTTGGGAAGGTGGTTGGTCTCCGTTCTATGAAGATACCTACACCTGGGATAATGTCACCTATGATGAGTCGATGCCTGGGGCCATGGCCATGGTTAATGCTGTTAAAAAATACAGCAAAACTGATGACCCAGTGACGATTTTTGCTGCTGGTACCTTGACCACCGTAGCCCAAGCGATATCAATTTATCCCGATCTTGTTAAGGAAGCCGCCGGGCTCTACATTATGGGAGGTTATCTCGACAGTCAGTACGTCAGAGCCACCGGCCCCTCTATTCAGGATGACTTCTTCTCTGATATCAATCTCTACCAGGACCCAGAAGCTGCTCATCTCGTGTTAACTTCGGCCTGGAAGGACATTTATATCGGGGGAAATGTAACCAACGCCGAACAACCTTCACAAGAGATCTACAACCGTTACATCAATAGAGCTGGCGGAATGGCCAAAATTAACTCCAATCCCTACTATGATGTGCTTAAATCAGAGATTCTTCATACCGGGAATTACACTAAGAACACCGAACAAGAGACTCTTCCTTTCTGGGACTCCGTGGTATCTTCCTACATGGTTCATCCAAGCATTGTCACCGGAGAGACCAAAGCAGCCCTCTCTGTGGACACTGCGTTTGGATCCCCATTCTATGGCTGGGCCCGGATCTGGTCCCATGATAGAAAGCCCGTGGCTCTGCCTACAGGAAATGTTACCATTATCGATTCCATTAATAAGAGTGCTTTCTATGATGATATTGTTAATGCTTTCTTCCAAAACTATACTCAGTATTGTACAACTGGGAAAGTGGTACCATTATAGACATTATGCTATACTTAATAGCGTATAGATTGTTATTTAACTATTAGAATGTTTTGTTCATTGTATACTTTATAACTTTAGATATCTATGTTTTATATTATTATATAATTTTTAAAACTGTTATAACATCGTTATATTGCTTTATATCGTTATAGTTTATGGATTTATATTTACCATCCTATTCATACCTTTATCCTGTTTCATTGTTTTTTTTTTTCTTTTTCTTCTTCTTCTTCTTCTTCTTCTTCTTCTTCTTTCTTTTCTCCTTATGGTTTTCCTTATTATATCCTCTCCTATCATTATATCATTCTATTATACATTATACTTTGCATAAGTCCTTTTCAAGTGTGGTGAAGATGAACCATCCACACTGAATCCTTGAGGATTATACTTTGAAGCATCAAGGTCATTATCATTACGGTCATTATGAAGAATTTCTTCGTCGCTAGTATCGTCATCGTCTTCCTCTAACACATACACTGTATCAATTGGTCTTGTTGGTTTCCCCATTAACTGCACCAATTGTCTATAATACAAATCAAGTACATGCTTGGAATCCTTTATGGAATAATTTCCTGACTCCATTTGCATTGCCGGAACACATTTCCAATTAATTCGGGTCAAAAAATCGATTTCCAAACAATTCAATTCGTTTAAACTCACCCCTCCAACTTTGGCATAGTGTTCATTGGTGTAGAAGAAATCTTCCAACGATTTCTGACTCGTCATAGTAGCCACCAAGAGAAACCGATGCACTGTCCACGAGTTGAGGGTAAAATACGGCTGGTAGTTATACGATAACAAATCAATATAGTAAATTGTAGTGAGGAGCGTAGGACACGAAAAGTGGTTAAACTTGGTCAATCTTGATAAATAGCTCAACGGGGAAATGTTTGGCGGCGCCCGAGAATGGTACCTTGTCAAACGATCATCTTTGGTAGTAACAGGACGCAGTGACACCACGTCATCATTGATTCCTATCAAATTAGTCAACATTCTTGACACCAATAAAAGCAAGTCATCAATAGAACAGTACTGAAAGTTGGCCGGTAAATACGTGACAGCATTCTCGGGAGTTGGAGGTTCTGGAGCCGAAGGATCTGAAGTCGAAGGGTCTGAAGCCGAAGGATCTGAAACCGAAGGGTCTGGCCCCAGAGGATGGGGGTTTGTGGTCTTTACGTAGCTAACATGACGACTAAGTACTGGAGTTGCCTTGGCCGAGTCCCCAACCTGAGACTCGCTCTGTTTGAGCGACGCCTTGGCCGGTCTGAGTTTGTGTCTAAATTTTTTGCTTTTGCTTTTGTGGACATATATCTTTTGATCGTGGTACTTTGTGGTTGGTGCCGCCCCGTTTCTATATTTGGAGTAAATGTCAGGAGATCCAGAAACTAACCCTGGAGATCCTGCGCCGGGAGATCCTGCGCCTGAAGATCCTACGCCTAAAGATCCTGCGCCTAAAGACCCCAGGTCCTGCTTCAAGTATTGGTGAAGAAAAGGATCCACTGGTGATGAAGTGCCTCGTATGGAGTTTCTTCGGTACGTACTCACCGGTTGAGACTGGAGCTGTGGTCGTATTACCAACCGAGTACGTCCAAATGCTCCGAATGACTCCGGGTTCGGCGTCATTACATTGGGTGAAATTGTAGGGGTATTGGTGGATGTGGACATGATGTAGTTAAACAGGTGTAAATGATAGAAAAAATGAGTCCACGTTGGGGCGTGCGCGAGCCAGGTGTCAAGGAAATAGGTCGTGTCCCGTTTGGTTTATTAGGTATTGGTAATATTACTATAAACTTTGTAGTTTCGGAGAATTGATATATTTGGTTTGTTTGTGGGTTACTATTGTGTTTTGTAATAGTGGAAGTTTTCTTTTTTTTTTTTTTTTTTTTTTTTTTTTTTTTTTTTTTTTTTTTTTTTTTTTTTTTTTTTTTTTTTTTTTTTTTTTTTTTTTTTTTTTTTTTTTTTTTTTTTTTTTTTTTTTTTTTTTTTTTTTTTGTTTCTTTCTTTCTTTTTCTTGTTCAGTATGGTATTCCTTCTCTCTCCTACTCTCACTCTCACTCTCACTCTCAATAGTTGCAAATTTATCCTTATATTACACTAATCACTACTACTTACTGCTTTTTCATTCACATCTCCTCCTTTATGACTGCTTTTTTCTAATCCTTCAATCATTGCATCTTCTCTATAAACTAATGTATTCTCATCCAAGTTGGATTTTGGTCCCTTGTACCATTTATGTGCAGCAGCAAAGTACCATACTGTGGCTATCAATAATGGACCAAAGAAAACCACTACGGTCCAGTTCATGTTATGTAATGTTAAGTTGTCGTCGGTGACGTATGGGAAACATAAGATCGGTATCATGACCAAAACAAACGCACAACTAATAAACCCCATTGGTCTAGAAAACTTACCTAAATGGAATGGTCCTCTTTTGAATGTATGGTAACTGTAGGTGACTTTGAAGAAAATTGGGGTGATAAATGATACAAACCCAGCAATACCACCCACGGAGAAAATAGCTCCAATGGCAGTATCTCCAGCAAACATTAACAATAATAATAATTGACCAATGAACCAGTTGATCCATACAGCATTAACTGGTGTCTTTGTAATTGGGTTAACTACAGCCCAGTACTTGGATAACGGGAAAAGTCCATCCCGAGAATAAGCAAATGTCACCCGAGATGCTGATAACATACAGGATTCCCCCATGAAAAATGAGGTAATGATTGTCATGGCTACAGCAGCATTGATAACTGGTTTCTCCATAATTTGAGATAAATAAGTGACAAATGGTTGACCAAGTCCCAATTCATCCATGGCAATTCCATCTATATCAGCTACTGTGTAAGCCATAGCCAACATAAACATAAATCCAATAGCACCACCTCCTAAAGCTGTCATTACAATGGCTTTAGGAACAGCATCGGCTGCGTTTGAACATTCTTCTGACAAATGGAAAGGCGAATCGTATCCTGACATAGCCCAAACTACCCCCAAAAATGACATCAACATTGCGATCCCGGTGGGCCAATCAGTCTGATTGTATAACCCCCAAGCTTTGCCATTATCGTTGAACTTGGGCATGTCTGGATAATACACGTCTCTCTTATTTGCAGCTAAAATCATTACAAACACAATAATTAAAAACAACACATTAGCAATGGTTCCGGCAGAGTTTAATCTGGCTAACCATTTGGTAGGTAAAGAACTAATCAATCCATGAACAACCTGAATAGCCAATGTCATGGCGTAGTATTGACCGGTTGTAGGGGAAAATGATGGGTTATTATAAGTACCTAAAGCAAACATCAAAGCAGCACCCGAGTAATTCACTGAAGGGGAAGCTGTAATTTGACACAACCAATTAGCCCAACAGGTAAACCATGTCATATACACTGAGATTTTAGGTGGTGCCAACTGAGATACAGCGTACGGAGTCCCTGCGGAAGTAGGGAAAGCAGAGGCGACTTCAGCCAAAGATAAAGCCACACAAGAAATGAAAAAAATGGCTAAAATCCAAGGTACTGGTGAAGCCCCAACCACCAACTGTTGATAATCAACACAAGCAGCAATAGAGGGCAAGAGCCCTAACACACTAAATGATACTGCGAAAACCGTCCACATATTGAACTCCCGTCTAAATTCTTGCTTATACCCCAAGGCCAAAATCATGGCTTCATCACCATCAACTTCATGGTCCACGTTAATACTAACTCCTTGATTGGATAATATCGACTTGATGTTTAAGTCATCGACATTAACATTAGATTTTACGGCATTAAGTTCTGGATCCGACATTGTGTAATAAGGGGAAGATGATGTGAAATGTTTCTTAACCGGATTTTTCTATCATATATATATATATATATATATCCCCACTTTCGTTGTGTCTTATTGTATATATCTTATCTCCAACAGAAAATTCGCACTTTTCTTAGATAACGCAGGGCAATCTCGATAGGCATTTTTTCTGATGCGTCGTGCCTTGGTGATGATGATAATGTGAAATTACATGTTAAGAGATGATCATTTATTGGGGTCCTAGTAACCGCTTAAACGTGTATAAGGTGTCTATAGTCTTGTTGGACTCTTCAGTATCGACTCTGGCTGATTTTTTTGGGGTCAGGTTGTGATCTCGAGGTAGCATTGCCATGACGTTGCCGTTGCTTTCTCTTTGACTTGCCCGATTAGGATAGAGGGCAATAGCTTTCGGTTTCCTCATTAGGAAACTGGAGTCGATATTCCGCGGTGTGTCTCTACCTATTATTAATTATCTAACATTAGGTCGTATTTGGTAACTCTATGCTGACGAGACGTTGAGTACGAGACGTTGAGTACGGGACGTTGAGGATGCATTTGGTGTCAAGATAATTATTTAAGATCTGTATTGGATTAATATTGATATTTTCTTAGTTTTTACATCAATGTTACAATCTCTGGAGACGTGTCTTGAGTGTTTTTGAAGAGTAAGGGAATTTTGAAAGACTTTAGAGAAATTGTATCTTAGTTTATGGTGGTGCTTTCTGACACCTATTGAAGGTATTAACTGAGCTTTAGCTGCAGGATATGCGTTGTATCTTGATATACTTAATGAAGTATTTGTAAATAAACTCTTGTACTTTCCTTTCTTGTACTTTCCGCTTTTCAATACTAATTCCATTCTTCGTATCTCTACAATCTCTCATACAATCTCTCAAATCGTATTATTCGCATAGTTTGCAACCATTACTGTTGCAGCTTAATAGAGTCATATTCATAATATAACTAAATTTAGGAAAAATTCATAGTTTTATTTTCTTCATATTCTTAAACATTTTCTGAAGTTCTTTTTGTCTTTTCAGTTAACGAAATTAAAATTAAATCTACTATTCCAGTAATCATTCAAACTTAGACCTAGTTCCCATGTTCCATCACTAATAGCGAACGCGACTTTTTTTTGGGTCTATTTTCCACCTGTTCTTCTCCATGAGACTTCTGTGGCTTTACCTCATTGTGGCCCTCTTTATCAACATAGGTGGCTTCCTATTGTTTCTAGTGGGATTCTTTCCGTCGAAACCGGTTCTCACTGGGTTCAATGTGGATGATTCAGTCCTGAATTGGGCCCAGTTCGATAAGGTCGTTGTAGTGGTTATAGACGCTTTAAGAGCTGACTTTCTATTTGGTGACCAATCTAATTTCAACTTTGTTCATGATTTAATTCGTCAAAATGAAGCTGTTCCTTTTACGGCGTTTTCAAATCCTCCTACCGTCACACTTCCTCGACTTAAGGGCATAACTTTAGGCACTACACCTAGCTTCCTTGATGTAATCTTGAATATCGCCGACGACAAAGATGATTCCCAGGGTCTTATGAATCAAGACAATTGGTTGTACCAATTTAAGCACTCTAAGAAGAACAAAAAATGTGTTATGAACTTTTTTGGTGACGATACTTGGCTTAAACTCTTTCCTGATTTCTTTGACGAAACTGATGGAACTAATTCTTTCTACGTGAGTGACTTTTATGATGTTGATAATAATGTAACTCGTCACTTGGACCAGCAACTTGGGCCTGAAGGTAACTGGGATGGGTTGTTTTTGCATTACTTAGGTTTAGACCATATTGGGCATAAAACTGGTCCTAACTCTCGGTTTATGTCTGACAAGCAAGCTGAAATGGATGCTATTATTAAAAGAATATATACCTCTATTGGTAGTGATACTTTAATGGTAGTTATGGGTGACCATGGAATG
This sequence comes from Yamadazyma triangularis, assembly GCA_030573955.1. Taxonomy (NCBI): domain Eukaryota; kingdom Fungi; phylum Ascomycota; class Pichiomycetes; order Serinales; family Debaryomycetaceae; genus Yamadazyma; species Yamadazyma triangularis. The sequence continues at coordinate 29,508 of JAJMEC010000025.1, forward strand.
AATGAAGTTGGTAATCATGGTGGGTCTTCTCCTGGTGAAACTAGTGCAGGAATGGCTTTCTTATCCCCCAAGTTTTCTAAGTTGAATTTAAACCTTAAGGCTCCGCTTCCTTTAAACTCAGATTATACTTACTATGATCGAATCAATCAGATAGATCTCATCCCCACAGTATGTCTTTTGTTAGGACTTCCTATTCCAAAAAACAATTTGGGTATTATTATTGACTCTTTTCTTCCATTATACTCATTAAAACAGTTTCATACTATTGTATGGAGGAATTGCTTACAGATGTTGGATTTGGCTCGTCTTAGTTTTGGTTCTGCTAGTGCTGCTTTTAAAGAGTTCACAGATTTACTTGATAATGCAAATTCTACTAAAGACTATCTTGTAGACTACCAGTTCCTTAGAGAAGTCCAAGGCCATCTTATTGGTTCTGCTTCCAATTATAAATACGATTATATTCATTTGGCTATTATTATCTGCTTAATTGTTTGTGGATACGTTTTGTTCAAATATAATCAATGCTTGGATCTGATGGGTTTTAGTCGCTATCAATATGTGATGTTTGAAGTTTCGGTTGCATTATATTCACTTCATTTCCATGGGTCTTCTTTCATTGAGGAAGAACATCTTATTTGGTGGTTTATGGCTATTATATTTCTTGTTTGCTTCTTTAAGCTTATAAACTATAGAAATAAGTTTAATTGGTTGGTAATTATGTTAAGTTTACGGACTTTGAAAGCCTGGTCTAATTCTGGTCAAAAATACTTTTCTTCTTATACCGTTGGATCTTATCTTGCTTCCAATGAAGGATTGCTTTGGTCTCTCAACATTTTCACCTACATATTTTTGGCATTGATAATTTACTTCCAAGGTAGTCTTCGTCATTGTTTCAATTTCACTATTAACGAAAGAAGTATTCCATTACTATACTTTAAAAATGACTATAACAATGTCTTTGCATTTGTGGCTATTTGTGTGGTAGCTTCGATATCATTCCTGTTCAAATTCTTACAAGCTTACATAGATGGCTATCCTGTTCCATCATGGTTGAATTGGTATTTATTCTGGAATTTAGAAAGTTTCAATGTCGGTGAAACTGCTGATAAGGATTTACTTCAACAAACAGTTATGAATTTGTCCCAATTTTTCTTCCTGGCTATAGCAGGTCTCATCGCTATTAGAGTGGGATTCAAGTATCTTAGAGGGTTTAAGATTGGGGTTATTTCTGATGTTGTCAACTTAGTCACGTTACTTTTGGTTCACCAAACTAAAACCGAGTTGATTCCTGTTTTTTCATTGTTTATGATAATGAAACTTAGCATTGGTCGTATTCTCTTGAAAGAGCAAAATCTCTTTTCTGATGTTACTCAGTTGGTGTTCACTATGACTATTTGGAACATAGTAGTTTCCAATTTGTCATTTTTTTTAACTGGTGGTACAAATCTGTTGGCTACGGTGGATTTGTCAAATGCTTACAATGGTGTTTCAAATTATCAAATAGAGATCGTCAGTGTACTAACATTTGTGTCTAACTTTTCTGGTCCCATTTTTTGGTCACTTTCTACGGTACAATTAATTTTTGAAACTAACTTGGTTGCATTCAATCTAAAACAATTCAATAATGATATTATATTCGTTGGAAGGGATTTTGCATCGAAGGTTTTGAAGCTTAAGTTTTTGATAAGCCTTGTATTCTATTCGTGTGGGCTTTTGAGCTTAATCGCTTCTTGTTACAATCTCAGATATCATTTATTCATATGGACGGTATTTTCTCCAAAATTATTGTATTTCTTAGTTTGGTTTGTACTAGTGAATACCTTTATTGATATAGGTGTATGCACCATGGTTGTTATGACATAATGAGAGCTGTTATCATTAAAAAAAAAAAAAAAAAA
>JAJMEC010000025.1:31505-67783 GCA_030573955.1 Yamadazyma triangularis
GTTTGGTTTGTACTAGTGAATACCTTTATTGATATAGGTGTATGCACCATGGTTGTTATGACATAATGAGAGCTGTTATCATTAAAAAAAAAAAAAAAAAGAGTCTTCTGTAAATATAAAATGTATAGAAAAGAACATATTTTTTGAATGTTTCATGTATATTACATCTATGATATGACCTTTCTCCTCTACTGTAACAATTGATCTCTGAAATGAGCTTTTTGATTAATGAACTTGGCTCCTCTTCTATCGTTGAGATCTCTCGACTTTAATGCACGGTTCCATGATTTCTGTTGTAAGTTAAATTGTTGTTTGTCTTTGACGGGTAACATATGTCTGTTTTCTGCTGCTATAACAGTACCTTGACCTTCAGGAAGAATCTTTTCTGGGGGCAAGTTTTGTCTATAGTATTTAGCAAGTGATCTGTGGCCTAAAGTCTTACCCGATGGTAAAATAAGTTCATTACCTGTGTTATATATAGCTTGTTCATCAGGGATATCATCGTCATCATCTTCATCACCAGAAACATCCTCCCAATCACCTTCCTCACCTTCTGGAATTTCACCCTCTTTAACATAATCATCATAAGTTGAACTGAAATCATAAAACTCAGAAATTTCCAATTTTTCATTTTCACTTTCATAAGGTATTTTCATGTGTCTCTTGGTTCTCATATGCTCTCTGACAGCCTCCAAGTTTCTTCCTTGATAAGAACAGCAGAGACATACATTTCCCAATCCAATTTTTTCAGCTAAATATTCGATTAATCCTTCCAAATCCTGCAAATATTTCCTTTCCGGTATATATAATCCATGACTTGAAAACATATGATCGACATTTTCATCAACGGTTTCAAAAGAACTCTTTTGTTTAGGACTACAGAAAAGACAAGTAGTGATAGGAATCTTTACCTGATTAGCAAGTTTCTCCTGAATAAGCTTCTCCTCGTGCTGTTCTGGAGTAAGCTCTGAAGGTTCAACTTCCTTTTCAGAATCTTCCGATGGATGTTGCTGTGAATTGTCATTTTGATCCTCAGTTTTACCACCTTCTGCCTTCATCATTGACCTTCTGGCGGTCTCCAAAAGATCACGTTTCTGTTTTTGAAGCTCGGCTTTTCTTAATCTTCTTTCTTCCTTCTTACTCTGTCCTTTATTCGACTCTGAAGTCTCTTGTTCTTTCATAGATGCTACTTTAGTGTTGAAGGACTCTTCATCTATGGCAGGTAATTGGGCCACTCTTCTCTTCAAATTATATCTGTGCCAATCTGATTTCATGTGTTCTCTTTGACCTTGACCATCAGCAAAGGCCAAACTACAAGAAGTACATGTGTAAGACATTCTTAGTGATGTATTGTAATAGTATTATTAATATTAAAATTTTTGTGATGAGATGAGAAAGACGGTGTGCGCGGTTCAATTTGAACCCTCAACTTTGCTAGAAACCATGTCTCTAGACACCGATTATAGACATTCCCCTTCAAAAAACGTAACAAAATGGAATATAAATTGTATTGATGATACTTGGAAGTACTGAAGAGTATAAATAAGCAATAAATACAGAAAACTGGTCTCTTTTGCTATCTTTCAGTGTCATTTTGAATGTCAGTGTTTATATTCTAGCCATCAAATCAACATATTGTCTTTCTAAGAATCCCATAATCCTTCATATCAAGATTAAGAACATCTTTGCTTTTATAATCACATCCAAAAACTTAAGTATACTATATTAAACCTAATTGTTTTCCCACCCAACTTATATTTCTCCAGATTAACTCTTTCTATACTATTATTCCGTCGTGCACCTGTCACATAAATCTCATCACTTGTAAAGAAAAACGAAAAACATCTCTTATTATTGTACCTTTGTATGATGAACGCTAATGATATCTTCAAGGAGATATTGCCAAAAGTAAAGCAAACTATCCGAACTTCTTCAGCTTTATCAGCTCAGGATGTTAATTTCTATAGCTCACTTGATCGTGGGTTTGGTGATGATGTGACACTGTCATCAAGAAAGTTGGTGGACTTAGCTAACCAATTAGTGCAAAGAGTGGACAATGATAGTGATCCTATTGATATCAATAATGATAGTGAATTAGTAGGTTCCAACTGGAAGATTATTTCTAATACAATCGATTATTTCTTTGAACAAGTAGATGGACTATTTGAACAAGTTGAAAAGGGAGGTAGGAGTAATGTTAATAGTAATAACGATGATAAAAAGTCTTTCACCTATCTAGAAGATTCTAACAATACTTTAAAGGATGAAAGTAGACAAATTGCAAAGAAGATGGAAAAGCCGCAAGTCCACTTTAAAGTCCCAATTGATAATCAAGAAGTTAATCCTTTTAAGTCAAAGTTATCCTCCAAACCTAATGCTTTGAAATCCTATCAAGATTCGACCCAGTTGACCCAAGAATCTGTCACAAATGATGATGGTGAAACTATTTTACAACCTCCCAGTTATCCACATCCATACGAATACGAAATCGATACGCAGCCTTATCCTGAGTTTGTCTTTGAAAAATCTGAACCTATACCGCCTACTCTGTGGCATGACACTGAAGCTATATGGGTTGATACTCCAGAGAAGGTTCAAAGTATGGTAGATGAATTATCTAATCTGAATATTATTGCTATAGATCTTGAGCATCACGATTATCGAACTTATTATGGTTTGGTCTGTCTTATGCAAATCTCTAACAGAGAACATGATTGGATTGTGGATACATTAGCATTGAGAGATGATCTTCAGCCTTTGAATAAGGTATTCACTGACCACAATATTGTAAAAGTTCTCCATGGGGCATTCATGGATATTATATGGCTTCAAAGAGATTTGGGTCTTTACGTGGTATCCTTATTCGATACTTATCATGCCTCCAGGAAACTAGGTTTTCCCAAATTTTCATTGGCATATCTTTTAGAAACATTTGCTCATTTTAAAACTTCGAAACGGTATCAGTTGGCTGATTGGAGAGTAAGACCTCTTCTGAGCTCAATGTTAGCATATGCAAGATCTGATACTCATTTCTTATTGTACATCTTTGATCAATTGAAGAACAAGCTAATTGATGCTAATAATGAAAAACTTCAACAGGTATTGTATGAATCACGTCAAGTGGCCAAAAGAAGATTTGAATATACCAAATTCAGACCATTTACTTCCAATTCTCTAGTATCAAGTCCAGTGATGGCTCCTAATCCTAATGAACCTTTTATGCCAATTGTTAATCTGTATAGTATTCCTTATCACAATAAACCAGTGGTTCTGGTATTATATGAATGGAGAGATAAATTGGCACGAAAGTTAGATGAATCTGTTCGTTTTGTTATGCCAAATCAAACCCTTGCTTTACTTTCAGGATTGTCCAGACCTGTTGACACTAAAAAAGTTTTGGGTATTCCTACTTTTGTAACAGAGCATGTAAGAAATAATGCTAGTGAGTTAGCAACCCTTATTGATAGCACCTTGGCTAAATTAGAAGATAATGATTGGAAACTCATGGATAAAGCTGACAATGCTGAATCTGACGCTATGAACATTGATAACATCGAAGATATATCGCCAGCTTCTATTAAATTACAGTCTCGTATGTTCAATGATGCTATTGCCAGAAATATTGAATTGCTTGACAACAAAAAACATAATCAATTGGCCAAGACTTCAGTTCTTTTTCAAAATAATTCTAGTGATAGGACTCTTGGAATCAGCTACGGTAAGAATAAAGTAGCTGTTAGTCTGAAAGATAGTGATTTTAATGAGAGGGCTACTCATGCCATTGAAGAGTTTAATAAATATAATGATTCCAAATCTGATATTAATGGAATATTGGTTGCTTCTCCAGAAAATGATAGAATCGAAGAACAACCTGCACCTAAAGCGCCAGAAAATCCTGAGCCCAGTGTTGCTCCACCTGTTTTGTCGCAAGAGCCTGATGAATCAAAGGATGATATAATATCTCTCCGCAAACCTAAAAGGAACAACAAACAAAAACAAGCGGATAAGAAGAGATCCAGACCTAACGAATCTCAAGAAGCTTTTGATTATTCCACTGCTGATAAGTTACTCAAACAAAGCAATAATTCCGATGAAGGAAAGAACAAAAAGAACAATAAGAAAAGAGCATTTGATCCTTATGCAAAAGATGCAAAGGGACCCCAACCAGCTAAAAAAGCAAGAAATATGCATGCGGGAAGATCTGCAACTTTCACGAAGAAGAAATAGTGTATATAGAGAATAGAAAATCACATTTTAATTGCTAGTTTCCTTTATTAATTTTATTGAGCCAAGGAAATGGCCTATTTACAGTATATAAAACAAATAATCAGTACTGAATAATATTATATTATTCGTGAATTTATTTATTCTATTTTGTTTTGTGATTTTGAATCAATAGGATGAGAATCAACCAATGGCTTCACATTGTTACCAGTCAACTGGATATTAACAATATTTTCTTCATCTGACTCGACTTTTGGAATTGTAATTGATACTTTACTGTCACCAATGTCAGCCTTAATCTCATCATACTTTACGGGCTTATCAAAACCCAAACTACTTTGATAACTCGATGTAATCTGAGATTCCTCACCATCTCCGGACTTTTCAAAAATTGAAAGTCTTAACTGGTTTTGTTTCTTGAGATAATCAACCTTCAATTCCTTCTGGTTGATTCTTTCATCATCAAAATACACAATGTATTTATCATCTTCCTCCTTCAACTTAACTTCATCCCTTCGATTATAAAAATTCTCTTTAAACATCATTGGTTCATTGAAAAAGTCATCGAAACCATTAGATGGAATCAAAGAGTCTCCTGCAGATCCTGTAGTACGAGGATTTGATCCAGGGAGTGCTCTTCTACTTCTAGTGAAGGATGGAACATTAAAAAAATCATCAAAGCTATCATTTAAACCAAACATATTTTACAATATTGTTTTACTAAATGAACTGGTTAAAGAAGTGGTCGTCTGGTCTTTATATACTTTTTAGAATACATTTATCACGTATGACATACCGCAAAACAGAGATTACGGAGAACATCTTAGAAAACCTGAGAACTCTGTAGAAATTTCCAGACCGCTCATATTTTGCAGCCAATTTCAAAAACTCTTAGAAAAGAAAAGATCAGAAAAAACAAGTAAGAAAAAAAAAAAAAAAAAAAAAAAAAAAAAAAAAAAAAAAAAAAAAAAAAAAAAAAAAAAAAAAAAAAAAAAAAAAAAAAAAAAAATTCGAAAAAAAAAAAAAAATGGTTATACTCTAGTTTAGTATCTAGACAATAATTAAAAATAAGTAAAAAAAAAAATACACTCGTCTATACGAACAATAATATCTAAAAAAAGTTTATCAATATAGAAACCCAATCCAATTCTACCCTTCTGAAACCACCGTAACATATTTGAACCTCTATTTTGTATAATATCAACTCCAATAACTACAATTAGCCCATAAATACATCTAAAAATACCAAATGATAATACTTCTCTAGAAACTAGGTCCGTGGTATTAAAAAAAAATAATATATCTCAAGAGTTAACAAGTATAATAACTAATAATGCTAATAACGATGGTAATTGGAATGATTACCACATCTAATGGTACGTATTACTATATGAACTTACAGCGACAACAACTAAATTGATTCAACCTAGTATATATTGGAAACAAAAATCCATCATCACAATAATTTCAGTCATCTAGAAAGCTTTTAAAAAGCAAGAAACCTGAAAACTGTAACATGTTCTAAACTAAGCTCAATTTCAATCACGCCCAACCATTCTTCACTTTGTAGATATGAAACATGACGACTATCCTACAAGAACCTTATAAAAACAACATTCATAGACGGCAGTCTAGATCGATACTTCGTTTTTGAAGATTAAATTTGAAACTAAAAAGGATAATAAACGATAACAAGGAACTTCTAACTACTATACAGAAGGAAAAGGATAATCAGCGATAACCAGGAACTCTTAAACACTTTACAAAAAGACAATAGCGTTGTGAGAGTGCCTCAGAGAGATAAAGAGCAATACTACTTATATATAGACAATGTGATATAAGTTTTATCATGATAAATAAAACTTCAAGCCGGCCTAAAAGAATGTATTCATAAAATAATAGAGTTTGACAAATCTCCAACAGGAAGGAATTACATATCGTGTAGAAGATGGGTACTAAAATTCCAATTGAGCTACTAATGACCGCTATGAAATATCGTATTAAGTACCCATAACTTTCAATTTCAGAGTCAATTACCCACTGTCGTACCCATGAAAACAAAGAGACTGAGACAGAATATTAGCACAAATGTGATTAAGTATACCAAATTATCGTTATCAAAAATTAATTCTCCAGCAGTAAAAAATAAAAGCATAGCACCTTCTAGTTACCACCTTTATTAGTATTTCGAAGATCACAACTATTGCCAGAAACAGTAATTCTACCTCTACCTCTACCTCTAGTGCTACCTTCATTAAACACAATAATCGAATCTAACAAGTTTCATTTATATATCTCAGAGGGCTTTGATCTATGAGATGCGTTCGTACTCCGGATACCATCAATATGCTTCAAAAACTCAATTTAGTGAAAGTAATTTCAAACATTCATTATCGTTAGCTTTATCAATTCATCAAGGGACTTTAAAATGATGTAATGAAGGTCAATTATCCTCGCCGAATGCTTGACCACTTATTCATTTACATTATAAGATAACCTTAGTGTGATACAAATTGAGAATTATTCACACACATTAAGTTTCGCCCGTTGTAGCTTTATAAACTAACACAATTACTTCAGAATTATAGGTCTTATGGAACATTCCTTATAAAGTTGTTGGCGACTGGTTTGAAAGTAAATGACAATGTGCTAGTATCATAATTCCGCATTCAATATCTACGTAATGATAGCATCTTTATAGTTGATGCGTTCTGTGTTTGGACCATCGTATCAACTCATCTTATTCCAAAGCAGACTTAAATAATTGCAAAAAGTTACAATAATGGCTTTCAATAGCTGAACACATAAAGGACAAAGAGAAAGATGAAAATTTAAAAATTCTACTAAACATCATGAAGCTAGCAGTCAGGTAATTTCTTGCCGTTCTCCTACTTCGTGGATAGCTTTGCTTCTTCAAGTCTGAATTCTACTTGAAGAAAGATATATAAAAAGTTACGGAGCCAAATGTCATTATCATGGTAGATACATAAATTAATTACGTTGAATTACCTCAAATTTTTGGAGCATTTTGTCTTTTTTCTATATTTTATTGACTAAAGTGGGTTTAGTGTTAGCCTGAAATGCTTCTAGGTTTATTTGGGTATGATAGTTTTCGTTATCTGTAATTGAGACCTTGATTTATTCTTCAGAAATTATCTGTAACACAACCGATTTTTTATACTTTCTGTATGTTTTTTACCAAAGTCCTGTTTTCTTTCTAACTTAAGTACAAGTATGATTGTACAATGGATACTTTGTTCTTTTCTTTTTAACCGCTTGTGCCCCATAAGCAGGCTTATTAATGTGATGGATAAATGTTTTGTATATTTTAATAAATATCATTTGCTTTATTTATAATAATTATTTAGTAAGTGTTAAATATTCAATGTATTTGTTGTATGGTACTTGGGTATAACGTTGTTGAATCTAGTGATAAGAATAGGATATCAAATGCAGACAACTAATAATGATGGGTAACGAAGACTTCCATTGCGTCTATTGCTATCATTAATTTTTCTCCTTATTGGCATGTAATATTTTTGCCTATTATTCAAGAGAAATAGTTCTCTAGACTCTTCGTTACACTCTAGTGTTCTTTATGTAAAGTGTTTTAAAATACAGTAATGGGTGGAGGTGTCTACAATTCAGGTAACATTAGCGATTGTATCCAATCCTGTATGATTTTGTAGAGTATGCTTCTGATTGTTGTATCAATTGTGTGATCAACAAGATTCTTTTTTTTTTTTTTTTTGATTTTCGTATTTGACGTTTTATGAATTATTGGTAGCTAGGCATTTCCATATTCTTTTGTTCTATATTTTTTTATTTTTTTTTTCTTTTTTTTTTTTTCCTTTGTTTTCTTATGCTTTTCATTTATTGCAAGGTAATGAAGTCAAATTATATTTTTGTTTACACATTTGTGTTTCGATTTTTGCTAGAGATGTTGATGATATATTATTTTTGACATTTGTTATAAGTTGGTAGTGTTTAGGTGAAATTGATGTTGGATTTCTGTTATTGATATATTTGTTATAATATGGTAGTGTTCGGGCCAATTTTATGACTGGAGATCACAGTTTCTCTAGTTAGTTTTAGTTGCAGAGTAATTCATATAATCTTTGTGATGCTTTACGTAGTCTGTGGTTATTATTATAGTATTTAATACATGTTATCTGCTTTAAATTAAATGCTAGATGAGACTAAATTTTACAATTATATATATTAACTTCACAACCCCTTTTTGAAAAAAGTTATGAACTTTCAGGTGACAGGAGCCATTTTACCTGGTTCTTAGTAAAAGTACAAATTTCATCAGCAGTATGTCCTTTGAAATGAGCAAAGTAAATGGAATCACGGCACAATATCTGCTCGATTGATTTCCATTGTTCAAGTTCAAAGTCGAGCTTTCTTTGTGGATTGGAGGGGTCATTATAAGTTAATCCACTGTATAACCTGTATTTAAGTCTTAAGTTTGTGGTATCGAATAATTCTTCCTTGGTAATTAAATCCAATGGATCTAATTTAGGATAATTACAATGAACTGCAAACAATGGATTAGCACCTTCTCCGAATTCATCCTTTATCATTGGTTCAATTTTCTCTATCTGGGTGTCAATAGATGATAGTTTAGGATCCTGGTGTATAGCATTCTGAACTTTTTCTTCATATATGCTGTGATCAGTCAAAGGGTCCTTCTGACCCATAGCAACACCTTGAAAGTTCCCCTCTTCTCCAAAATAGCCAAATGTTCTTATAAGAGATAAAACCTGATAGAATTTTTGATTACAAACCACAGCAGCTGCAGGAAAAGTATCTTTGTCACCTTCACCTTGCTCACCTAATGAAAATAATTTGTAATAAATATTTGGACCATACATGTTATAATACATTGACAATAATAATGTACAAGAATGAGTTGCTTTATTGATAAAAAGTTGACCAGATTCGGTTGATAAGTCAGGAATAGTACCTTCAAGCTCATGGTAGGGAACAGACTCAAGGTCGTCTTTTCCTATATTGGACTCTTTAGACCCCTTCACATTTAAAGGAAATCTGTTATATCTTACCCTTTTATGTTCATCAACTTCTGTATCAGATATATCATAAAAAACTGGAGATATCGTACGTCTCCAGTAATCAGGCCATGTAATCATTCCATACTCTTTGAAAAGATCACTTTCGAAGACTTTATCGGGATTACGCAAAATAATATTATCAGCATCTAGTAATAAAACATTTTGGAATGAAGAAGTCATTAATGCCAAAGACTTGAATTGATAATTGGCTAATTTATCTGACCATTTGTACATCACAGAAGCTCCAAGTTCCTCTGGAAGGACTACACATCTGGCGTTTACTTTAGGTAAAACAGAATTACAAAATTGTCTCTCTTTTACAAAATCATCATGTTGAGGAAGTAAAAGCTCTACTGGTAAATTGGAGCCAGTCTTTCTGAGTGCAATGATTGATAGATATGCTAACCATGAGAATCTGGATCCACCAACCATAACGACACCGGTTGTTTCTTTATTATAAGCTTTTGTGTAGGCATTATCAGATAATGCTTTAGGCAAATCTCTCTTGACAATTTCATGTTTTGTCTTTAACTCATTCACGACTTCTGGGGAGATATATGCCTTTGAAAGTAAAGTGCTCTTGCTATTAGGTCCTTCTTTCTGTTTGGATTTATCGATATACTGAATGGCATCACCGATATCACCAGTAATATTAATGGATGCTCTATCAAATATATCGAATATTTTATCAAATAAAAGATGTTTTGGATTATTGTTCTTTTGACCAACAATAGGCTTAATATTTTCTTCATAAGAGGAATAGTAACCAATTTTTTCTTTCAAATATTCTAGATCATTCTCTCGACTGAAGTTTGTATATGTAGAATATACTATAATAAAGGTTAAAATAACCAAGACTAATAACCTGGCTTTAGCTCTTCCTATTCTAGGGAAAACCATTACTAGTGGAGAAAGAACGACTAGATTAAAGATTTTAATATTTTCTGTATCTTAGATTCGCGCAAATAGGTTAAATCGGACCTTAATAAAATTGTACTGTACAATATTTACTGGGTATGTCTTACAATGGTATTGGATTGAAGACTGCACGAGGTTCCGGAACTTCAGGATATGTTCAGAAAAGTTTAGCTCCTTTTGGTGATCGTATATCAAAACATGAAGAGCATCAAAAGAAAAGGAAAAAGATTGAAAGTGATGAGCAAGCCGATGATAAAGAAAGGATAGATAATGCTAAGAAAGAAGCACGGCTCGAAATAAATGACCACAATAGAAAGCGAAATATTGAACTCAAGTGTTTGGAACTACGTGATAAATTAGAAGATGGTGACCTTAATGATGATATTATAGAGCAAAAAATACGAGAGCTACGAAAAAATTTACTTACCGCTGAGGTCCCTAAAGATAGTGATTCTGGTAAAATTGATAAACAAGATGAGAAACAGAAAGAAAACCAAGATAGGAAAAGTATAAAAGATAAAGAACCAGATAATTTGCATATCCTGGAGTCAAAAAATCCAGAAAGTAGTGATAAGAACCCTGTTTACGAATACGTACCAAGATATAACAAGAGGCCAACTCGAGGTTAAACTATGTATGATATAGAATTATATTCATGTAATTTATTTTTTATAGGTCATTCAGATTTTCTAGCTAGAGACAGGTTTACTTAGCAGAGGTTTCAAAATCATCTGTTTCGTACAAACTTTCCTCATCTGTATTTTCAGAACCAATATTAGCTTCATTATGATCGATGAGTATTTCATCTTCGTCGCCTTCTTTGGCATCAGCATCTTTGGGTGTATCTTGAAGAAATTCCACTTCTTTCTCCTTTGTATCTTCTTTATCTTCTTCATCGTTATCTTTTATCTCTTCTTTTTCTTCTTTTTCTTCTTGGATTTCCTGCTCTTTATTTTGTACCCCTAATTCTGCAAAATCTTCATTCTTATAATCTGTTATTAAATCATCTTCTGACTTTTCATCAGCTTCTACTTCATCCTTTTCATCAGCTTCTACTTCATCCTTTTCATCCTCTTTACTGCTTTTCGTTTCTGCTTCAAGGGCTAAATCATCGGTGGTGGTGCTAGTTTCCTTTTTTGGTACAGCAGTTTTGGTGAAAGTTACATCCCAAAGCTTATGACTAACGATATCAAATCTAGAATTTTGTTCAACCTTGACAGGATCCTTTAATGCTTTGGGTAATCTCTTACCTCTTGGACCTCTGGCACGTCTCACCGGCTCTCTTGGTGGTTCTGAGGTGCTTTCCTGTTCTTTTTCGGGTAATTTCTCTTCCGTCTCTGTGTCTTTGTCTGAAGATTCTGCATCATTTTGCAATCTACTGGGATCAACCATACCAGGTAATGCAGTACCTCTACCTAACATTCCTTGTAGATTTTGAGCAAAGTTCATATGCCTGTTAGATAATTTAGAACGTGCTTGGGGACGCTGAGGAACAGAAGGCTTCTCTTTTGAGTCCAGAGAATCTGATTCTTTAGCATCATCCTGAGGCTGATTGAGCATTTGTTGAAAAGCAGCAATCTTAGATGATAACTTTTTAGGTTTAGGTGGTGGAGCTTTAGGTGTCTGTTTTTCTGATTCTAATGATGACTTTTCCTGCTTGTCTGGAGATTCTTTAGGTGGATCAAATGATTCAGTTTCAGAAGCAGAACCCGTCTTAGCAGGTCTGCTGGGAACTACAGGGGGAGGTTTTTCTTTGACAGAATCTTTCGTTGTTGATGAATGGCCCAAATCAACTTTCGAATTTGATGAGGTTAAAGATTCAAGTTCCTTTTCTTCTGCTATATTTTCAGAAGTAGTTGATGGAGTTGGTGTTTCTTCAACCTTTTGTTCTTCCTTTTTCTCTGTAATAAATTCTTCTTGTGGATCCCTATCTTTTTCTTCTCTTGGTTCTACTGGTTTGGCTGATTCCTCTGATTTCAATTTATTTTCAATTGGGTTGTTGATAACTGGCTCATCATTTTCTGTTTCCTTTTGTATCTCTTTGTCTTTTATTGAGTCATCATCTCTTTCAGGTTCAAGAGTCTCTTTCGCAGACTCATTGGACTCCACAGTAGATTCTTCAGACTTTTTGTTAGCTGAAGGTCTCGATGGAATTTCAGGTCTTGTTGGAATTTCAGGTTTTGTGGACATGTTATCTGTTAGAGAAGCAATGTCATTTGGGTGAGCATTTTCATTAGCAACCTGTTCTGGTTCTTCGTCAGCTTCATCATCTTGAATTCCATTAGAATCACCTTCTTTGTCCTGCAAGAATGTTTCTTGGTCATCATTAAAACTAGAAGTTTCTGAATTAGCAATATTATTATCGACATCGTCAACATTATCCTTAAAGCTAATTTTAGTTTTAGAATTACCTGGAGTTTTATCACCATCGGCTGCCAGATCAGATTCATTTTCGAATTCAGAGTTTAAGGATGGATTATTTGAGCTTTTATCGCTAGACAATTGATCAAAAGAACCAGAATTTTTTGATCTTGGTCTAGGAGGAATTAATGGTAAAGAATCAGTTTGGGCAATTGTATCAGGTGCTGATTCAGTTTCAGCCTCTGGAGGTGTTTCAGATTTTGATCTGCTTGGAGTTTCTGGTGCTTGGTCTTTACCATCTTTTTTCAATGGTCTTCTGGGGATAGTAGGAGTGTTTTCCAGCATTATCAATTGAATCAAATATTATATTCCGAAGAACAAATACAATTATGTTTTTGGAAGTTAAATCGCGGATAAATAGTTGGTTTTGATAGATTACGCAAAATGTGTAATGCAGTAATGGCAGTAGAAATGAGCAGTTCTATTATTAGTAAAGAACATACAGGTTAGATGCGTTTATTTTATAGTTTCAAATATCATACCTACAAAAATTTATACACGTATCTATATTATATATAGTTGAAAATTTATATATAATTGAAAAACATACAAACGAAATAGGTAGAGATATTGTTTGTAAGTTCAAGGTTGCTTGATGGTCGAAGTCTTCAAAACTGATAACCATGACATAAACACACAGATCTATGAATAGTTTAATCTAAAGATATCATTGAAAACGTAGTAAGAATTAGCATCTGGAATTAAATGGAAAACTTGGGAGTAACGTTGAGCATTTTGTTCTTCATCAATTAATAATTCTCCGGTGACCATAACTAAAATATCACCATTTGGAGAGGCTGGTTGGGCATCTAAAGTAGAAACTCTGTGAGATACCTTTTGGAATGGTAAGGAAACGTATTTTTCAACGATATCTTTAGTACCTTGCATTTGGGAAGTTTCAAAGGTCAACATTGATTGATCTCTGTACAAGTTACCCAATTGAGTTCTATCGGTGTCAAATTGTTGGTAGTAAAAGTTACAGAATTCTGTAGCAACAGTATTAAAATCGACTAGAAGGGTTAGAATACATCATTTAAACTAAATGATAAACTGCATGATTGGTTACATACCTGACATATTGGTTAAAGTAAGGAGTGAAAATGTTACGAAAGGTCTCAAGTTGATGAAAAATATGAGGTGTTCTGAGAAATACTGCGCGGGCTGAAAGTTGCATCTGTCATGAAGTAGAGAGAATTTCTACTATTTTCTATACATAGATCTATATATGTATCAAACAATATACTAATATATATATATATATATATATATATATATTATTTTTTCAAAGTCCCTACTATACTAATTGAGAATAATCTTTTAAAATTCCCTTCATATGAGTATTAGTAATTTTACCTCTTCTAGCCTTCTTTTGTTTCTTTTCTTCCTTTCTTGGTTTCTTCTTGATTAAGTTAGGATCTGCTCCTGTAGGTTTCAAACTTTGATCCACCAAAGCTTGATATAAGTCTTCTGAAGGTGGAATTTTGACATTCTTCCACATGGTTTTAAACTCATCATCGACAGTATCCAATTCACCTCCAAAGTTTGCCCAAACTAATCTAGGGGTATTTTCTTTCTTAGTCCTAATAACCAAGATTTTATTCTCTTTTTCCAACTCATTTATGGCTTGTAAATAGTTTGACCAACCATCTTTTAATTCCTTAACTGGAACTCCTTTAAAGGTAGGTTGTGATCTTAAAAAGTTCAATAAGTCTTCCGATGACTTAATGTTGTGCAATGACATATACTCTAAGGTATCACTCTTGCTGTCATACTTGATTCTATCGATTTCTTTCAATAATGGTAATAATGTTTGACTAATATCAAATGATAAATAGTTTTGTAAATCACTTACTGGAACCGGTTTATCATACAGCTTTATATGTTCCACAGCTAAATGCAATTGGGTAGACAAATGTGACCCCGGTAAAGAACTAGCAGTCTGCTTTTGTCTTTTAATAGCTTCCTGAACGGTATCATTACTTCTCTTTGTGGGTGTGGTTGTAGATGATTTGCTAGGAGAACTAGTGGCAGAAGCGTCTGATTTTGGTGTCTCTGCCGGTGGCTTACTATTAATAGCCCTTGTTGGCATAGTCACAGAAGGCCCGCTTCTGATTTTATTTTTAAATGCAGATAGTTGAGATGACAAATCAGACATACTTTTATATTTGCCAGTAGTTAAAAGGAAAAAAGGAAGAAATATTTCTACTGTGCTTAAACCATATAGGCGCGATAAAATTACCCGGACAAACCACATGTAGTATAAAGCAGAAAATTTTTCTTCGATATTAAAACTTATAAGGGATTTTTGAATCAGTTTACTGTCGATTATGTTAGCATTAACATTCAGAGCTAATAGGCAATAGAGTGATTCAAATTTTCTAGAGCAAATATTTTACGCCAGTTTTAAAACCATCGCTGTTGGAGGTCGCTACTTCATATGAAGTTTAGCTGATTCATGAAATGGTGATGACCTGATAATTGGTACATCTTTCTTCTTTGTATAATGATACTTCGTTCACATTCATTAGAATCTATATCTCTATAATATGCACATAATACATTTTTTAAATTGAAGAATTAAAAAAAAAAAGAAAAACAAAAAATAATTAGCACTTAGTGAAGTCAACCCACTAAGAGCAAGAACAGGTAGTTTTCTTAATGCAAATAATTTTCAGCAATTCTACCTCTTCTTTCCCTTTCATTCATTATGTAAGTCTCAAACTCATCATATAATTCATCATTCAATAATTTCACTACCAAGTCATGGCCCTCAGCCGTATTCAAATCGAATCTCTTGGCCCATAACAAGTTTTTATACATTCCAGAATTGGTCAAATCAATTATCATATTTCTTGGTTGAAATTTATCACTGATATTTCTTTTAGTTAGGAACTTAGATAAGAAAGTCTGGATCAAAGACTTATTCAACCAAATAATCGAAGACATATTCAAATATTTGAAGTCCACATTATGAGAATGTAATTTGATAATTAAGGTCAAAATCTCTTTTTCATTAGTCTTGGTCAAATATTGATTATTGATTGACTTTAAATTTAAATCACTCAAGAACAATTTCTTATCACTTTTATTGACACAGTTGGTTTTTGTCTCTGGTGCCAATAAACTATTGTACTTCCAAGTTGGAACAGCTTTACTATTATTACTGCCACCATTAATGGTAGTAGCATTACTGCTGACACTAAAAATCGATTCATTATCACGACCATTGATATTCAAATTATAAATGGAATTCGAATCATCAACATTTTCAATGTTACCAAGTAAATTGTTAGGATAATTATGAATAACATCAAAAGGGGTAAATTTATAAATAAATCTTTTGTCAACTTCATAATCAGTTGACAATGAAACATTTGCTAGATTAACTGAGATCAAATTGGGACACAAGTTAATTAAATGGATTAAGTAGCCAATAGGAATATCCTTTGTATTGGAAAAACTTAATAAATATTTATTAATTGGAGGATGAGGCTTTCTAGTTGTAGCCAATTCATGTTTTAATTCATTGGAAGAATAACTCTTTTCATGGTTTAATTTATTTCTTTTATTACGTTTCAAAAAGGAAAGATTTAGTTTCTTCTTCTTGTTATTATTGAATGAATGCATACTACTTTGGGATTGGGATTGGATTTTATACAATGGGGGATTGGTAGAATAAAGGGGATTCTTAGAGAATTTCCAATCTCTCCAACCGGATTTGATTTTAGATTCATCATAAATTGAAACTTCGTCACTATTTTTACTAGCATCAGAATCATTACTCTCCAATTCTCGTTCTAATTCATAATTACAAGGTTTGATATTTGATAAGTCAATAGACTGAACCAATTTACCTAATTTAGGATTAGATCTCAATAAAGTGACAAATTGAGCAAACCGATAAGAAGAATCAAAAGTTACTTCTTGATAAAGAAACCTCTTACTCAATTTATAGAAATGTTTATTGACAAAAGAACAATTTCTCAAATCATGCTTATGTAACATTCCAAAGATATTATATTGTATTTCAATAGGTAAGTTTTTAAACTGCATAGGGTCAACCTCAGGGACAGCAGTAGTAGTAGTATTGTGATTAATCAGTTTTGATTGTTGATTTTGATTCAAAAAACTGAAGTTTTGATTAGAAATCTTAATAGACAATTTAGACTTCTTTCTAGAAACATCATTAAGTAAAGACTTATATTTCATCTTGAAAGCCATCTTCTGATTACTTTGGCTCCTAAGAGCCATGTGGTATTTTTTGAGATTATTTAACTCATTTTGGCTGATGGGAACCAAAGAATGGGATTGATAGTCATACCTAGCGTTAGGCGACAATAATGATCTGTAAGGAGGAAGATGAATATGGAAATCAATCGATTCAGTTTTAATCATTCACGCAGTATAAATAGGAAATAATATACCCCTTGTTTTGCAATGTGTAATCAAAATTTAGCGGCTAAAAATAAAAATAAAATGCTGATAACAATTACACACAGAGAAAGCAAATACTGTAAATGGGACAATAACAGTAACAATGCCAAACAACAGAACTTAAAGTATCCAATATAAGGCGATAATATTTAATCAAAATACTCGATTAAATAAAAAAGGGAGAAACAAATTAATAACTAACAAATCTTAGGGATGGGCAATAAATAGGGGATCACTACATTCTAATAGCTATTATTAATGAGAGGTCGTGTGCACCGGGATAAAATCCATAATTCCAGGAAAAGCTATTGATTTATAGCCATGTCCCCAAAGCAACGGCAAGAGTCATAAGAGAAAGAAGCAAGAGGAATGGATTATTGTATCAATTAGGACATTGGACCAATAGTTTTGTTTTTGTTTTTTTGTTTTTTGTTTTTTTAAATCAATATCCTTTAGAAATTGAATCATAAATCAAAAAAGTTATCAAATCATACTACGGACCACAGTTCACAGCCAATGATCAAAAAGGCACTAATTATGGCTAAATAACTCTAAAATCGTCATCAACGTAGGTAATATCAATGGCAGTGCTCTATACAACTGTGTATGAAAGACAAGAGTTTATCGAAAACATTGTCCTAAAGCAGTAAAAACAATCTATAAAAGAAGCTTGGCATTACCAGGCCAATTGTTTACAGTACTGTTAAGTAAACGAGAGTAGTCGAATGTCTCCCGCGTAGTAAAAGAAACAAAAGAAAAAACAAGTTATAATCATACCTCGGTCAACACTGGTAGTAAATATACCCCAACTACATCACTCATTATCAACCCCGGGATAAGTGTTATATAATGCGGACCTCCTCCTCAGAATGCAGGTGTCCACCTTATGATGTAGGTGTGTCATGCATATGAGACCTCTCCAATAGTCTATTTTTCTTTTTCTTTTTTTTTTTTTTTTTTTTTTTTTTTTTTTTTTTTTGCCTTTTGCCAAACTTTCAGCTAAAAATAATTTCAAAACTTATATATAGATCAATGAATCCCTTTCAATTGTCACCGTAACAATCTTAGAATTAAAGTTGTATTTATATATATTTTAATATTGAATATAGTTTACAATTTTTTTTTTATATTCTTGACGGATATACATTATTCCTTATTGTTCTATTGTCTCAGCAACTAATTATAATTGATACTATTTTTAATTGGAGTCGTTTTAATTAATATTCCTAAACCCGCTAATAATTTTTTTTTTTCTTTTATTATATTATTTGAACTATTTATTAGACCATGAGTACGGTTCAATTACAACCTTCATACACGGGATACGTGGGGTCTACTAAGGATGCATTGCTTATCATTCAAGCAATTTTGAATAAGCAGTTAAATTTAATCCCTAGAAGACCACACGAACGAGAAAGAAATGGCTTAATAAAGTCGGGTAATGTTTTCATATTTATTGAAGAGCATAGTGGAATTAAAAGATGGACTGATGGTATTAGTTGGTCTCCATCAAGAATCTTGGGTCGGTTTTTAGTTTACAGAGAATTGAATAAAGATGGTAGTGATGATAAAAAGAAGAGTAAAAAGAGAAAAATTTCAACTGAAGATATTATGGATGCATCCACTTCAGGATTTAAAGACCAAGGGTTAATCAAAAAGACTTTATCTATCACTACCAATTTGAAAGAATTAAACTTGTCAAGTACTAATGAAAAACAAACCATCCATTTAATTAGCTATTATAATGCTAATGATGTTTTAAATGGAAAATTGGCCAGACCTTCTGAATCTGACTTAAGAGGGTTGACTATCAATAATTATTTATGGAATGCTATTAAGGAAAGCAACTTGGGTGGTAAAATTCCTATCGAGGATGAAGCCTATTACTTTTTAGATAATAATTACCAATTACAAAATATGTCTGCATTACAACAAGCTTCCCAACAAGTTCAACCACAACATATGTTTCCTTATAGCGGTCAACAACATTCTGGTAGTGGTTACCCTCCTATGTTTCTTCCACAAAAGTTTGGTCAACCTACAGGGCATCATATGTTGCCTATGCCTTCCAGTTACGATTATCACAAAGCTGATGAAGATGTTACTTTTGTTAATCCTTTTAACCAATCCAATTTTAATTTGTCTAATAATTTAAATTCTTTATATCATCAATATGACTTGCCTCATCATCAACAAACTACGAATAATAACATGTCCCTGAGACAGCTGCAACCGATTCAACCAACTGCTTCTCATATGCAACAACAATACTATCCATTTCCTCAACATTTTCCTCAAATGAATGGTTCCCTTTCTGCCACAAGTGACTTGAGCTTAAATTCTAATAATGGTTCAATAAGTTCTGTCAATTCTGGAAGTGTAAGTAGTGCATCCAAGAGGTCAAAGAGCCAGAATTGGTTGAATAGTTATACTGCTATTTCCAATAATGACATTCCAAGTATCCATTCAAATGATAGTATTCATCACCATTTACACAACTCAGCAATTCATGAAGAGGGCAACGCTCCATACATAACTAATTATAATTCTTAGGTAAACCAATAGAGGATATCTACGTGAAGAGATATCATACAAAGGACATTTATAGAGTCTTTTTTTTCAAATTCCAATTCTTTTTGTAATATAATGTATACTAATTCGAGATAACAAATTGTAGATATCAAATTTTACCATTCATTTTCAGTAATTGTGTAAGAATAAACATTCCATACACTGCCTTGAAGTAAGAGGTTGAAACAAGATTCTACTAAATATAACTTTTTTTTTTTTTTTTTTTTTTTTTTTTTTTTTTTTTTTTTTTTTTTTTTTTTTTTTTTTTTTTTTTTTTTTTTTTTTTTTTTTTCATTTTACACAATTTTTGGCTGTGAAATTGAGGCTTCGTAATTTGACAGCAACGGAAATTCTGGAACATTTCCGTCTTTCTCATGAGCAAGAGTGACGAGACATAATTACAACTTACTTGTAATTTGTCTATTTCTGTATTCTTCTATTGCATTACTATGTACTCTGTTTGATATCTATTTTAAACTGCTTATATCCTTTTCCAGCTTTTCCTCGGTTACTTTTAAGTGCTTCTTTTTTTACACATTACCACATTTGGAATAGTGGGCAATTTACATTCACGTATATGCACCTCACGCAATTATGATGAGAAAATAATTGTCACTTTTGTTGCTTGTATAAATTTCCATTTTACGGTTAAAACCAAAACTTGAATTATGAAATTTAACTGGGTTTAATTAAGCATTCGCTTGTGATCGGTAATATTTGCACAAGGCGGAAGGAGCCAATCACTTTAGTTTATGTTTATCATCTATATTAGTTTATGTAATCAGTTCAGATTTGCAGTTTTATTTGGAAAATGCAAAGTCGGTTAATTCCAAACTACTAGAAACTAGCTAACAAAACACAATCAGGTTCCACTTTTTTCGCTTTTAGATTAGATTATCATAGAATCTAGAGGGTCTAAACCTAATCCCACTTTAGATTAGAATTGGTTTAAATTACCAGATCATAATTAACTTTATAGTTGGGTCTCATATAGCATCTATAAATTCATTTTGATGAAGCACATTTTACAGGAGTCAGCGTAATTTGCGTAAACATGGAAATAAGCAAAACTCAATTGCCCCAAAAAATACACTTATAGAAACATGGGCGCTTCTGATGCAGATGCATGGAATGTTTGATCATTTTATATACAGGACCACACAATAAGCACAGTTAAGGTCCACTTTTTCTTTGGCTCATAGCCAATTATAATTATAATTCCATTGGCAAGTGAACCAAGAATTTTGTCTTTTTCTTTTGCATGAAAACCACATATTCGTATGTGACTTCACAACCGAGTAATAGCATGCATGATTGCTAAGTTTTCAAGAGAAATTCAACATAGATTATGAACTATCTATGGATTCCAGAGTATCTTTACTACCGGTTGTTGTCAAGCCATTACTTCATTCAATCAACAACAAAGAAGCTCGGAATCAAGTATTCGGAGGAGAGTATTTTCTTTTTTTTTTTTTTTTTTTTTTTTTTTTTTTTTTTTTTTTTTTTTTTTTTTTTTTTTTTTTTTTTTTTTTTTTTTTTTTTTTTTTTTTTTTTTTTTTTTCGTCTAATCTTGTTTTATTGTTTATTTATCCCTTATATATCAGTAGTTTCGTATTGTCTGTGTTTATGTCAATCCAATAAATCATTCATCGTCAGACATAGCGGTCGTATCTTGATTTTTCTTCCAATTCAATAAAGGAGCCAAATGTTCTACTTTACCATTATTGTTTTGAATAAAAGAGTGTTGAATTAACTCGTCAGTCAGAGCTCTATATCTAACATCAACACATAAACATATGGATAAGAATTTCTTTATCGAATTAGATAATAATTCAGGTTTCTTTAATTTTGGAGTTCCATTAGTAGCAATTAAATACAATGCCTTCAATGGTTCTTCATTCAAGTAAGGTGGTTCACCTTCAATCATTTCAATAGTCATGATACCCAATGACCAAACATCAACTTTTTCATCATATTCTTTTTGCTTAACAACTTCTGGGGCCATCCAATAAGGAGTACCAACCATAGTGGCTCTTTTGGTTCTTTGATCAGTAAGTTTAGCACAAAACCCAAAATCAGTAATCTTAACATTACCTTGTGCATCCAATAATAAATTATCACTTTTGATATCTCTATGAATAATATGCTTTTTGTGTAAATGCTGTAATCCCTTTAAGGTTTCTCTACAAATAATGGATATTTGGAGTTCGGTCAATTTAAAATCATTATTATCAATGATTTCTGTTAATGAACCACCTTCCATATATTCCATAATAACCCATAAATCATTATTATTTCTCAAGTAGGAATCCAAAAAGTTAACAATGTTTCTATGTTGACTATCTTTCATTACCAAAATCTCATTAATGATTAATTCCTTTCTTGGTTGAACATTTAAATCCATTTGTTTAATAGCAACCTTCTTATGATTTTGTTTAAGAGATTCGGCAAGATAAACTGATCCTGAAGCTCCTTGACCAGCCTTTTCAATGATTTTGAATAATGGAGTAGGATCATCATTATTAACGACAGTCTTTAATTTGGAAATGACTTGCATTTCATTCAACTTCTCTCTCTCTTTCTTTATCTGTTTAGGAGTTTTACTAGGTTGTCCTTTAGATTGACTACGATTGAGCTCTTGATCCTTCACCATATTCTTATTTTCCACCTTATTAGTGCCTTGATGATCCATTTCATGACGCATTGGAGGCATAGAAGGCTTATTGATATGTAATGGTTTAACAGCATCATCCAATTTGTTTGTTAAATTAAATTGCTTCATACCAGGATTAGAAACTTTATCTGAATTTGGTAATGCCGGTGGGACTTGTTTAGGTACCGATGAAGATGGAGCTCCAACACTCAAACCTCTTGCTGGACCTGTGCTCTTAGGGTAATTCTGATTAGAGGAGGGATCAAAATGATTTGCTTGGGGTTTTGATTGGTTTTGAGTCGAAGGAGGAGGAGGAGGAGCCTTTCTTACTGGAACTAAGTCATTCTCCTTTGAAGAATTATTCATCAAATTACTCAATGGAGATACATTAGAATGACCTTGTTGTTGGCTGGAACCTGGAGGGGGAGGTTGTGCAACATTAGGGTGTTGAGGATGTTGATGATGTTTAGGATATTGGGGATGTTGGGGATGTTGGGGGTGTTGGGGATGTTGATAATGTTGTGGCTGAGGTTGAGGTTGAGATTGAGGTTGAGGAGAAGAAGATTTTTGAGTTAAATGGTAAGGAACGGGAGGTTTTGGAGCTACTCTTGTTGGTTTATAATTGGCCTTATTTGGAGGTTTAATTAAATCTTGAAAACCAGAATTCTTTGGACCTAAAGCAGGAGAATTAATTGGAGTATTATTAGCAGATGCACCATTAATATCAGAATAAAATTCCAAAACTTCTATAACAGCCACAGGATCTTTTTTCCAATCTTCATTGGTAATTTTAGAATGTTGTAATAAACTTTTCCAAGTATCAGGCAATCCAGTAAAGTTACCACTAGTAGGATCGAAACCAACATGGACTTTATGAGTGAAATTAATGGGGTTAGATACACCAGTATTACCATTTAAAAGATTAGACCCAGAGGCAGAACCATTATTATTATTAATTTGAACCAATGGACATTTTGTACTGAAGGCATCTAACCAGTCCAAATAATCATTATTCGATTTAATAGAAATTAAAATTGGTTTGTTATTATTGTTCTTTGGAATTATCTCAAAACTATAAGCATTTTTAGTGTAACCAGTGTTGGATCTTAAGTTAATAGTATGGATTAAATTTAATGGGAATGATAAATCAGGAGTATTACTAGAATTACCATCATGATTATAAGTAGTAGCAGAAGAAGAATTAAATTCAGTTTTATAGAAATTCAAAGTCCTATCATTAATGATCATAAACCGTTTATTCCAACGGAATGAAGTGAAAAGACCATCATCTTTAACATGGACCCAACCTGATTGTCGTTTGTTGGAATTGATATTAAGTTTTACTGAAGAATTGGATCTCAGATTACTATGATTAGGTTCTGCTATAGACCCAGAAACTAAGCTACTTTCACTTGGGCCGCCATGACTAAGATAATCAAGGGAATTTGACGACGATGATTGTGATCCTGGAGGCGGAGGCGCCTTTCTATGTTGCTTTATATCGGAAGTATATATGGTAGTCATAATCACCAATAACTGAGAAATAAAATGACTTTAGTTAAAGAAGTCAAATAATAATAATAATAATAATAATTAAAAAAGGATATATGAAATGAAGTGAAATAAAAGCAAAAGCAGTTAAGGGATTCCTTTTTAGATTATGTGTTGATAGGATCAATTATATACCACAAAATATTTCAACACAAAACACAATAAATGATATCCAACACAAATATAAGCTGAAGCTTAAGTTTATAATGGTACAAAAAAACTAAAAAAATTATCAGTAATTGATGTAATGAAAGGATGTTTGAAATCAAAATTTGAACAAAAGTGTGTGGAAGCGTTTATTGTATGGAGGGGGGCGTGCACCAATGGATGTTTTTAGCCGAAAAAAGAACAAAAATATCGACACTACGCGTTTTGTGTAAAGACAATTCACTACCATGTTATTGTACCACATCATTACACCACATCATTACACCACATCATTACACCACATCATTAACTAACTATTGTCACATTATAATCATTACTATATTATCATTATTATTATTATTATTATTACTATTATTATATTATTATATACAATCGAATTAAATAATGATAGGGTTTCCTTAGAGTTCCTTAGAGTTCCTTAGATCCTTTTATTGTTTTGTTTATAAAGTCAGGTCCGGTTAAATGTATAGTACACAAGTAGTAATAAATGATGAAACAAAACTTATGATTATCGTTTAATAAATTGAGAGTCAATTAAAAGTCATTAAATAACCCACCATATGGATCAGAGACACCCGAGATCCCATAATCTAGCTCTTTATCTTCAGGGTATCTATCGAATTGACTGGTATCTCCAACACCACTGGTTATAGGGGGTTCATAAGGAGTTTCTATATCTCTTGATAATAATCTTTCCCAAATGACTTCTTTAAACCAAGGATGGTTCTTCACATCATCACTACCATTCTGTAGATTACCCAACCGTAAGGTCAAATCCTTAACTATAAGCTTTTGAAGTAAATCCAAAATATCTGGAGGTAAATAATCAGGATAAGTTATAGTTCCATTCAATATATTCTCATAGGTTTTCATAGGCGTAGGATCGTAAAACGGAGTATATCCCGTAAGCATTTCAAAGATTAATATTCCAAAAGACCACCAATCCACTGATTTATTATAAGGTTTGGTGGCTACTACTTCAGGAGCAATATAATCAGGAGTCCCACATAAAGTATAAGTTACATCAATGACTTCTTTAGCAAACCCAAAATCCGTTAATTTGATATGTCCATTTTTGTCCAACAAGATGTTTTCTGGTTTCAAATCTCTATATATGATATCCAAATCATGCAAGTATTCAATAGCTAAAAACACCTCAGCGGCATAAAACTTAGCCACAGGGATTGGGAACCGTTGTGACTTTCTGAGCAACGAAAACAATTCTCCTCCTTCAACATAATCCATGATCATGAACAAGTTGTGACAATCTTGAAATGTCCCCCACATCCGTATAATAAATGGATGTTGGGCCAACTTTAGCATTCTTCGCTCGTCATTGGTATGTTCTACTTGCTTCATATTGACTACTCGTTCCTTCTTTAGCGTTTTCATGGCATAAAACCTCCCATTATGAATTGACCTCGACAAATGGACCCGACCAAATGATCCTGTTCCAAGCGTTCGTAATATTTGGAAGTCATTCAATGTATATTTGCCTTTAGTCACAGTATCCTTATGGATGTGTTTGCTCATCTTTCTAACTCCACTATTGGAACTGTCTCCTGTTGGTGTGTTTTCTGGTTGTGATGATGCCATAGCTGTCGAGTATATATACTATATTGCGATATTCTTTTACTGTTCAACTATGGATGGTTGAGGAGTTAATACTTTGGTCCTTTTCTTTAAAGTCGGTTTTTTTTTGTGTTCTCTTGTCATGAAAATTTTCTGGCTTTTGTGTAATCTTCTGCTTATGAGACAGCAATAGAGGTTGTGGTTAGACACATGTGTCAAATGTGTCACCGTGAATGCATTAGGTCTATAGAGAATGATGGTGATAATTTTACTGGTTTCAGGTTTCTACTGGTTGTTTTAAAGTAGTGACTTTGTTATTTTACACCACAAATTGAATGTCATGCCATTAATGTTTCTAACTATAAACTTAATCTTTGATCATCGCACGTAGAGTGTCAATGAGGCAATTGTTGATGCAGGACACATACAATAGTAAATTTATGCTTTAAGCTATAATGAGATATTATGAGAATAGTGCTGAGTGCAGGAGTAGTGCCAGAGTAGTACTAAAATAGTACCGGAGTAGTGCTGGAGTATTACTACATAATCTCTAGAATTCTCTAGAGTATCATTGTTGCAAATTTACTACTTCTTATGCACTAAGGGTGCATGGTGCATGGTAACCAAGTATGCAACCAACGGTTTCTTTTTACCCAATCCAGTAGTTTTCTGGTTCACTATCTTCATCTTCATTATTAGTGGAGGATGTATTTTGGTTTATTTGTTCTTGTTCTTGTTCTTGTTCCTCTTCTTCGTCTTCCTCTTCTATTTGAACATTATCATCAACCGCCCCTTCTGCATCCAAGTAATCGTCACTATCATAGCCAAATCCTTCCCCACCTCTGTTAACATTTTCTCTTGATGGTGGAACTACTGGTGTCATTGACGTCATTGACATTTGGAATCTCAGACTAAGATTAACATCAGATGAATGATACATGTCGAGATATGAATTCGACAGTCTCAATATAGCGTCTTCATCCATTGGCTCATCCTGTTCACGATTTTTAGCTTCATCGGGATTCAATAAGTTATCAAACTGATATAACAGGGTTCTAATTTTTTCAATCAAATCATTAAGCATAAAGAATTCATTACTCTCTTTATTGAGTTCATTTTTTAAGTTATCATTCAATGTGTTCAAAACATTGATAAATCCAATTTTTTTAAGAAATGTGGCTCTTTTTAAAGGATCAGATAAGTTTTTAAACTTGGATGTTTCCTGGTTCAAGTGGAATTTATTATTAACTTGTGACCTAGCTTCTTTATTATTATAATCTTCATCATCATAAGTTCCCATATTATTATTTTCGATAGAATCATAGAGTTTGATATTAAACGAATTATTCTGCCACGTTAAATTGATTAATATCCAAATTATAGACAATTTGATTGCGTTCAAATTGTTGCTAATAATAGTTTTGTCACTTGATGAAAGCTTGTAGCTACTGGCATTAAGCTTGAGGAATTTTAACCATATTTTGACCAATAAATGATTTAAATGTATTGTAGAATTATTCAAAAATTTATGGTTTTCAATATAATTTATGGATAATATTAATGACACATAATTTTCGTCCTTCATAAGATTTATTAAATTGAAATTGTTAAACTTAGTTAATTGAGGATTAAATAATTTCAAATTAGTTATGTTCATAATAAGTAATTTATCCCAATTAATCTTCAATTTACTTCCAACAAATTCTGATAGAATTTCATTAAAATAATTAGAATTGGATGATAAATTCCGAAGTATATCAAACATAATAAGCTTTTGTTTTAATCTTAAATTATGAATCTCTGTATCTTCAGATAAAGTAGACTTTGACAATGGTGTACTACCATATTGTAAATAAGGAGTGAATATTTCCAAACTGAAATATTTATCAATAAGTTTGATTTTGTTATCCTCATTTTCATTATACATAAGATTCTTGATGATTTGAAGGAAAACCAAATTAATTTGCTCTTTATTAATTGAATTCAAAATTTTAGTATCATCCTGATTATTCTTGTAGATAAGTAACAATGTATTAAAGAATTCCTCATTAGAAATTAAACTGTATCTGAAAGAGCTAAAATCTAAGATCAAGTTTGCCACAATACTTAGGATTACCAACTTATTATTATTTTGCTGTTCGATCAGCAAAACTTCAATTAATTTTAATATTTCAATTAGATGCTCAATTATATTACATTCAATGAAGAATGTTCTCAACAACGTGATAGATCTAGATAACGATCTAATCAAGTTAAGACAGTTTAAAAATAACGGACTATTAACGAGGGAAATGATTTTATTGATTTTCTTGGTGTCTCTCTTCTTAATAGCCACCACTAATTGCTTTAATGAATAATTATAGTAGCTAATAAGCTTAAAGATTAATGATCTAAAATTGAACTTATTTTTAATAAAATTTAATCTCAACTCTTCATTATTAGCCGTCAATAAACTAATCAACAACAATGAATCTGATATGTTGGTTTTAATCAAATGGTTCAAATTTAAGTTTTCACCAACTGAGTTTGTTAAAAAGTCTGTCAATTTAAGATCAATTTTGACCTTAATTAATTCATCAATTAAACTTGGATCTCTGATTAAATTATGAGATAAAGTTTTAAAGGAATTAATGGAAAACTTGTTGAACTCTATCAATTCAATAAGTTTACTTAAATCAAGTTTATCATTGAATAAGTTCAAAAAATTTATAATGTTCAAATTAAGCAAATTATTGTTATACTTGATTACAGCCTCTAAGCTGGTTTTAATGTTATCAGTTAACAGGAAAAGTTGAACATTGGATTCATTTAAACAATAATTTAAATTCAAAAGAAGCTTAAATATTAAAGATAAATTAATAGATTCATAGTCAGATAATCCAGTTTGAGGCTCTATAGGAATTGGTTTACATTCGTAATCCAATCTTTTGAGTAGATTTTGAATAAGGATTTGTTCATTTTCTTGGTCCAAGACAATAGGAATCAAAGTTAAAGCCGCCTCTTGTAATTCTGGTTCGTTTATTTGTAACAAAACTAATATCAATTTTGTCAATTCTTTCATTTTACAAGGAATAGATATCAAGTTCAATAAGTCAATGACAGTAGTAATCAACATATAATTAGGAACAGTATGAGTGTGAATAAGCTCTTTTAAGAAATAATCCACTAACTTAACACATATATTATTCAATTCTTCCAATTGTGTCTTCGATATAGCCTTTCCCTTATCGAATTTGATAAGAAACTTGGCTATTATTAACTGATCGATCAACGAATGATTATCATGGATATTGGTCAAGTTGTCGCTAATTACATTAATAAGTCTATCAATAAAGGAAGCATCATGAGAAAGCTTATACTTCAAATCTTTATTCCCGATAAGTGAAACCCTTAGGCTGTCTAAATGGTCAACATCGACATCCATGATAGTGGTAACAAAGCAATAATGTGACTGGGATTGCCAAAAAGAGTGCGCATATTGTAAAGGATACTTGGAAATTATGCCCACAATTACTCGTTTAAGTATTTACTTATAATATGATAGAATTGTATAATTCATACAATGATTAAACAAGAGATGGTTTTGTGAATCATGCGATATGACATATTATGAGATGTTATATATAATTTCTAGGAAGTTGAGATATCAGAATTGTATAATGTTTTTGTGAGTGTTGTTATATTTGGTTGCATTCAATTGAATAGCTAAGGGGAGTTACTAAAAGGGTTTTATATTTTGTGAACAAGAGACTGTTTTAGATGATTGATGTTGTATTTCAGAACATTGTACTTAATTATATTTGTTGAGTGGTTGTCTATGAATATGACTTTAATTATATGATTCCAACATGATTCCATATGACTTCAATATGATTCCATATGACTTCAATATGATTCCATATGACTTCAATATGATTCCATATGACTTCAATATGATTCCATATGACTTCAATATGATTCCATATGACTTCAATATGATTCCATATGACTTCAATATGATTCCATATGACTTCAATAGTTCCATTATCCCAATTTCACCACTTACACTAAAGTCTCTATGGTTTTTGTTAAGACATCCCATTTGTCCTCGTTGGCTCCCCTTGTCCGATTCCAGTATTGTGTAAGCTTATCATTAATCCCGCCTTAGACATCTTGTGTAATTTTTCCTGATAAGTCTGTGGCTGCTAAATATTTAAGAAACACAAAAAAAATCCCACTCTTTTCTTCTTCTCTATACCTGATACTATTATCACGTTTACTGTTTACACCCAATTACTTACTGTTTACACCCATTAAAAATGCCATTTGTTTCTAACAACAAAACTTCTTTAATTCCCACTGATTTAGGCGTTAGCCCAATCAATTTACAGAATACTGTTGGTCACTGCTTAACTTATTCTGTTGAGTTAAATGAGTTGAAGTTCCAAAAACCTCAATTACCCAATTCCAAACTTTCTAAAATCAAATCCACTTTCAAAAAGATGTTCCCAAAGTCCACTGCTGCTTCTAAAGAACATTTTTCCTTCTTACCTCTCTCTCCATCTTTCTCTTCTAAACCAAAAAAATCAAAAAAATCAAAAAAATCAAAAAAAAATAACAAAATCAAAAGATTAGACGCTTCAAAATCCCACTTTAGACTCAAAAAAGTTGATACCAAGAATATTAGAGCTAAAATCTACGTTAAGAGATTTAAAGCTAAACAATTTTTAAGAAATTCTTTCAAATCAAAGGTCAATTTAGCCTTTAAGAAGCAATCTGTGAACAAGGTTGCAAACGCGGTTTGTGGTATTGAAATTGGCTGCGAAAAAACTTTATTTGATGGTTCTACCAATACGGATAATAAAGTTATTTGGAAAATATTTGAGGGAAAAACTGTTAAAATTGAAAACTTTTCTCCATTTAGTAACATACCACTTTCTGTTGAAATTTTAGACAATTCTAAAAAACAATTGACTTTACCTTGTCAAGCACAATCTTATCAAGAACAGTCTTATCAAAGACAATTTTATCAAGAAGACATTTCAAGTTCAGTTTATTCTGATTATACTGCTGTTGGTGATGAAACACTTCTGATGCAAAGTCATTCTATCGAAAATGAACCAAATTTTACTGAAAAAGGACAATTTTATCATTTATATTTCGAAGACGGTAAAGGTTCAGTTTATCCTGAACAATATATGATAATTAATGATAAACCTCTTTTGGTTCAAAAACTTGAATCTTTTGTTACTGATGATATTCTTCTGATGCAAAGCTATGATAATAAAATGGAATCATCTACTTCTCATAAATTCCAGGACCAAAGACAATTTGAAGATATCTCTAGTTCTGTTTATTCTGAAAGTACTATTGCTGGTGATGAACACTTTTCTAACAAAATAGAATCTACTTTCCCTCAACATACTTTTTTATTTGAAGATGATAAAGGTTCAATCTATTCTGAAGAATATATTGTAATTAATGATATGCCACATTTGACTCAAAGCTTTGTTAACAGAATGGAATTAATAGTTCCTCAACAAGGACAATATCAGAGACTATTTAAAGACACTTCAAGCTCAGTTTATTCTGATAAAGCTACAGTTGCTGATGATTCATTTCTGATTCAAAGTTCTAGACAAATAGAAGTAAAACAGTGTTACAATTTACCAATTGAGTATGCTTCAAGTTCAATTTATTCTGATGATTATATTATAAATAATGATGTTAAGGAATTAGAATTAGCTGTTCCAAATCAAGAACAAAACACTTTCAGCCTTGGCTATTCTGATGTTACTGGTAATGAATCACTTGTGATTCAAAATTGTGCTAATAAAATGGAATTAACTGTTCCTCAACAAAGACAATCATATCATTTATTATTTGAAGATGCTTCAGGTTCTGTTTATTCTGATAAAGACACTGTTATTGATGATGCTTCTGATATTTCTGTTGCTGCTATTACTTCTCCTGTTACTCCTAAATCTCTGATAAAATCAAATGAAGCTGAATCCAATTTGGATTTGTTTAAAGCTGAAGAAACTACTCCTATTACTGTTAATTCTCATTCTAAAAGCTTTACTTCAATTTTCTTTAAGAATAGTCCTCAAGGACAAGGACATAAAAGAGCTAAAGCTAAAGGTTTCTTAAGAAAATCTTTCAGATCTAAGGCCAATGATAACTCAACGTCCACTTTACAACATAAAGAAACAAAGTCTCTACCAGAATCTGAAGAAGAATGGGAAAAATATTTATTTCCTGAATATTTGTTTTCCCATAAGGATAATAAAGGAATATTGAAAATGGAAAAGGAAGGAACTACCCTGATATCTAATAACCAAGTTTATAAGGTGAAAACACCAACACCTTTTAATGATTATTCTTATACAATATTATACTTGAATACGGGATCAGAATTGATTATTCCAGAAAAAGGTGATGTGATTTTTAAAAATGCTGCTGCTGCTGATAGAGATGTTATTGATAGAGATGTTGTTGCTGCTGCTGCTGATAAATATGTTATTGATGAAAATGCTGCTGTTAATGATGCTGATAAATATGTTATTGATGAAAATGCTGCTGTTAATGATGCTGCTGTTAATGATGCTGCTGTTAATGATGCTACTGCTACACCTTTGAGATCAAATAATATTATATGTGATAACTCAACACTGAAGAACTCAAGTGAATCCAATTTTAGTTTACTTAGAACTGAGAAAACTCCTGTTACTGTTGCTACTGAGTCTAAGAACTCAAAGTCTTTTAAGATTACTGTTGAAGACTCTCCTACAAGAAGAGCTCCAGTAAGAGCACAATATCCTAAAAACTACACTAAAGTTAAATCAACTGATATTGATACAAAACAGAATCAACACAGGAAGTTTTCCAGATTCAAAAGACACAAGGCTGATTCAAGTTCTTGTAGACATTGGAAATGTCTCATTGGTAAAGCAGAAGTAAGAACTATTTATTGGCTTCGTCGGATATTTAGATCCTTAAGAGAAAGTTATTATTACTTTGATCTTATGTATGAGTTGGATTTGTTAAATGAAAAGGCTCGGGAGTCAACTAAACACCTAATTCAGAGATCTGTTTACAGTTTTTGTGACAAGAAACTCGACTTGGAATTATACTTTTCAAATCATATAAGTCCCAGGTTATCATACTATAAAAACCATATAAAACAAACCTTTAGAAAAAATTATTCTTATCAATACTCAAGCCGCTACTGTGAAAGCGATGAAGACTTTTACGCTAGGTTCTATTATAACCTTGAAATGACAAAGAGAGAGCATATGTCCGACATGATAAGACTTTCAGAACTCTATCATAATAGGAACATTTCTGGATATCATAGAGATATCCCAGAACGTTACCACTGTCATGAAGTTGAAGTTGAAAACGACTACAGAACTCATTCCGAACGTTGCTTTATGCTGCCAGAAGATACTGCTGCCCATATGGGTAAATCGGCCTCCTTAGGCACCCAAAAACATCCAAGAAGCTTAAAATCAGATGAGATTAAAATGGAGATAGTTGCAAATCCACATGGATCAACATGTCAATCCACGTCCATCTGTGAAGAAGAAATAACTCCTCAAAGGTCGAGTAAATCTTTACATGAAGAGATAATTCCCCAAAGGTTGAGTAACTCTTACTACGGAGAGCCAACTCCCTTTGGGTCGAGTAACTCTTTATGTGAAGAAATAATAACTCCCAAAGGGTCGAGAAATATTACTTCTGATGCTCTTGAAAATATTCAAAATGAATGGGCACAGCAGGCAGAAACCATAAAGCAACAAAAGGATACTGAGAAATCTACTTCTCAAGTCAAAATGTCTTCTAGGAAGAAGAGAAATGGAGATGTCTCAAAGCTTGTTAGATACTTCGAAGGTTTTAATGATAATATTGATCAAAAGGTTTAACCAAGGTCATTGTTTTACAGTCTATTCTTGTTTTTGTATATAGTTTGTTTTTGTTTGTTTTTTTGTATATAGCTTGTTTTTGTTTGTTTTTTGTTTGTTTTATTTGTTTTATATTTGTTTTAATACATTGTTTTATATTTGTTTTATTCAGCATATCTTTTGTATCTCCACTGAAACTCTACATTATAACTTAATTACAATTCTCACGTTGCAGATACACTCAAACTTAACCATATAGTCTATATAAAAACATTACCTCAAATCTTTGAACGCCAGTACTTTTGGGCTTCTTTAGCAGGCTTTCCAGCTTTTATATCATCACTAACATGAGTATCAGCATCAACTCGTTTTGGAATATATTCTAATATCCCATCAAGAATATCGTGAGGAATCTTTACAACCCCATTCTTATCAGCCATGATTATGTCATCTGGATTGACAGTTACAACGTCATAATCATTATTTATAGAAGGAATCTTGATTTCCAAAGGTACATTGATACCCACAATCTTAACCACTGGAGTTGGTGCTGTAGAACCCACACCGTAAGACCACACAGGATAATCCAAATCATTATGCTCATCTACGTCCCGAATTCTCCCAAATACAATCGAACCACTTGCTTTTAAGTAATTGGCTCTGGTAGACATAAGGCCTCCATACAAAGCATTATTCACTTTGGTATAGGGAGCAAAAGTAGTCTGTAAGCTAAGCGGCAACCCTAACATCAAAATAGAATTCTCAGGCAAAGCATCAATGTAACTCAGCTTAATTTCTGGCCTTGGATCATCTTTGGAAGCATATATTACTGTATAAGCACTACCAATTGATACTGACGATTGAGACGACTGCATAGTTAAGTTAGGAATGTATCCACCGTCTTTATGACCATATTTAACAAGAGCATCAGAAACATCACATACAGTGAACTTTTTTAATGTGTTAATGACTTCCCTGGTTACCATAATATGTGTTAAATAAATAAATAAATGAATAAATGAAAAGAAATGAAACACTTGAAAGAAAACTGTCTTATCAATAAAGTAAATCTCTCCTTAAGGATGCGATATCGGCAATGCCTGTGAAACTTTTCGTGGGGTTAATATTCGCGTATAATCTTCAGTCATCAACACTAATTCTCAGCTTAAGAGAGTTCAAATCTTTGTCACTTCTGGGAGAAGTATCAGCTCTTTGTTGAACATTATCATCAATTTTAGTACCTTGATGACCAATTTCATCTTTGGATGTCGTATCTTGGATTTTTTTGTAAGTATTAGCAACTTTAAACCGAGATAATCCAGCTAAGAAAGCATCATCCAAGTCAAAGTCTTCCTTGACTCGTTCATTAGAATACTTTTGGTCATGGAAATCACTCAATATTGCCGTCAACTTTTGTGGGTCAACCAATTTAAGATTTTTGGTTTCTTTATTCTCTTGTCCTATTTTGTAATGTGTCTCTCTATTTTTTAATTGGTTAACAGCTAAAGAATTAGGATTAAATTTCTTCATTTTTTCCTTTTGTGCTTCAGCATCCAACAGTCTTCCTAGATTGGAAAATGCTTGAATCATATCCTGTTCTTGAGGATCGCCACCATCTTTTGTTCCTAAGATCTCTTCGTCATTTGCTTCATTTTTTCTGTCAACCTGAGACTGTTGTGAGCTAGGATGATCTTGTCTTAAAAACCGTTCTTTCATTGACTCGGAAGGAAGCTGATTAATCTTGGATCTATTTAAAGTCTGTTCTTTCCCCACATTGTGGGCTAACTTTCTTCCTGTAGATACTCTATTACCCATGATGAGCTAAATGACGTTTGATGAGAAATCAAAGTATTCGCGAACTGAGATGAGACGTAATAATAATGCTGTGAGGGTTGTATTGACAGATATATCTATAAATACGAAAGTATATAAATGCTAGAACTAGTCCTTCTTCTTCTTTTCCTTTTTATCTTTTTTATCCTTTTTTTCCTTTTTCTTTTTCTTTTCTTCTTTCAGCTTCTTAGGCAGTTGTTGCTCTGAAGGTTGGGAGATGTCATCATTTTTGTTATTGTTATTATCATCATCATCATCATTATTATCACCATCATCATCATTATCATCATCATAACCTTTTGCTTCTTCATAATGATCTTGATTGTATCCTGTAGGGAAATATCTCATCTTTAAGTTTTTCACTTGAGGAACATTTTTTCTGGGTTTCTTTACCTTATGATAGTTGATATCAGGTATGGATAATGTTTGACCTATATTGTAGAACCGATTAATCTTAGTTGATGTCTTGGTATACCCCCCATTCTTATCATTCACAAACACAGAATACTTATTATCTTCGGGATTCATGGTTTGTTCTTTGATTTCGTAATTGCCATTGTTGTTACTGAATACTCCAGTACTATCAGCAAATGATATAGGAAGAGACTTAACTTGAGAAAGGTCTAATTGTTTTGGATACTTGATTAACCATATTTGTTTATCATCTTCTATATCTACAGGTTTATCTAATTTAACCTGTTTATAATGTCTTGGAGGTTCGTAAACTTGTTCTTCGTCACTTTCATCTGATGATTGTACGTCATTGACGTATTTATCTGACTTATATGCCATGATACAGAATAAAGCTGAAAATTTTTTGTTTAAAAGAATGAGATGAGATTGTGGTTATGTGCAGGAATTTTCGTATATAAGAACAAATCATTTTTCTCTAGTAAAATGAGATGCTATTTTTATCTAGTAAAATGAGATGCTATTTTTATCTAGTAAAATGAGATCGACGACCAATGTACGGCT
>JAJMEC010000025.1:67883-159805 GCA_030573955.1 Yamadazyma triangularis
ATTACACTGTCCTATAATTACACTGTCCTATAATTACACTGTCCTATAATTACACTGTCCTATAATTACACTGTCCTATAATTACACTGTCCTATAATTACACTGTCCTATAATTACACTGTCCTATAATTACACTGTCCTATAATTACACTGTCCTATAATTACACTGTCCTATAATTACACTGTCCTATAATTACACGGTGTTATTATTACACGGTGTTATTATTACACGAATTATTCTTTCAAAGTTAATGTAGAACGGCTAATATTGCCTATCTCTACCAATTTCAATAGCCTTTAAAGGCAACAATAGCCATATAATATCGGAAATCTGAACAAACAAGCCTCGCCGTTTTTTTTCCCTCATTCCGAAGTATGGCTGTGTTCACATACTCATGGTCAAAGAGAAGTGATTGTAGTGTCTTTAGTGCTCTGTCTAATGCTCTGTCTAATGCTCTGTCTAATGCTCTGTCTAATGCTCTGTCTAATGCTCTGTCTAATGCTCTGTCTAATGCTCTGTCTAATGCTCTGTCTAATGCTCTAACTCTCTTCCTACTCCTCTTTCAAAAACTTCTAAAATCTCTACTTACCCCCAATATAACACCCCTTTTAGCTTTCGTAAAACTGGATGTACGTTTCGTCGGAATTAAGGTAATGCTGACAAATTCGTTTATATGCAGTACCTGTCAAATTTGA
Organism: Yamadazyma triangularis; assembly: GCA_030573955.1. Classification (NCBI taxonomy): domain Eukaryota; kingdom Fungi; phylum Ascomycota; class Pichiomycetes; order Serinales; family Debaryomycetaceae; genus Yamadazyma; species Yamadazyma triangularis. The sequence continues at coordinate 68,580 of JAJMEC010000025.1, forward strand.
CAGATTGAATATTTAAGCCTTTTCATTTGCATCTTGTTTTTTGAATAACTTTAATTATGGGTTCTTTTGAGTACAAGGCTTTAGGTGTGGCCTCTATTGTTTTTCTTGTTTGCTTTATTTTATTATTAGGATTATCGTCGCTCATTTTATTTACACTAGGAGGATTGAAAAATAGATATACCCTTCTATTGGTGTTTACCCTCATTAGAACTGGAGGTCAAATAGCTGGTATAGGATTTGCCAAATTGGGAACTTCCAATGATAGCTTATTTGGTTTTGTCAGCAGAAGGGTATTTAGCATTGATTTTTTCAATGTCTAGATTTCTTATTCATCAACAGCGGTTAAGTCTTGGTTATTCATACGTAACTGCTCCCTTTTTTAGAAAACTATCGATTAATTCAGCTACTCATATAATCTTGGTAGTGTCTAATGCAATTGTTATTGCTGGAAGTGTGCTTGTGGTCCATATGAGCCCAGAAGAATATTTTCATTCTGATAAAAAGGTTACAGCTGAAGTATTAAAGACTGTTGGTCAAGTACTCTTTTTATTATGTTCAGTATTGTTTTCGGTTTTGATTTTGTTAACATACTTCAAGTCAAATGTCAGAACTCCTACAATGATTTGTTTAATGGCACTTACTCCATTTATTTTAGTCAGGGGTATTTTTGGTATTCTAGCTATTTATATTGATAAGATGAATTATCTGCATATCACCAATTACTTCAGTAACCAGAAAATGACTACTTTAGTCATTTATGAATACTGTCTTGGAGTACTCATGGAATTCTTAACTGCATGTTGTTTTGTATTAGCATTCTTTGTTGATAAACCAGGACGACAAAAAGTATCAATTCAAGAAGAAGATAAAGATTCCATTTAGAGAGAAAAAAAAAAACTGAAAAAAAAAAAAAAAAAAAAAAAAAAAAAAAAAAAAAACTCTGTGTATTTATATTTTAATCTTATGGTCTATTTTCAGCTATATTTTTCCAATATTCAGCCTCTAATTTCCATTTCTTGGTTTCTTCAGAAACTAAGGCAAATTTCTCTTCAAGTTCTTTCATTCTCTTATCAAAAGTTTCAATTTCTTGTGCTTGTCTTTGCCGATATCTTCTTGCAGCCAAAGTATTTTTTCTTATTTTCTCACCTTTAGTAACTTTTTCATTATCACTCATCAGTTGAGTAGAGACAATATTACGCCGTTTTCTTTTAAACATTCTCTTTCTAACTTCTTCAACATCATTGAACATTGACTTATCACTACACGAGTCACCAGAACAATTCAAGGTCAAATTCTCAGTCCATACAATTGGTTTACTAGATGATGGACTTTGAGTTGGAGCTTGAATTGAATCTTGAATTGAATCTTGACTTTCTTCACTTTTCACCAGTACTTGTCCTTGACAATCTTCAGAAAACTTATCAATAGAAGAACAAGTAGACGGTGAAACTTCCGAATACCCTTCCATGGATTCCGTCACTGATTCCAGGAAATAGTGTTCAAAGTCAATGCCCGAAGCATTGATTGTAATTTGGTCGTCGCCATGGTTAAAATTGTTATCAAATAAATTAAAGGGCACCGACTTCTCTGGAGTTAGGTACTTCGTAGAAGTCAATGCGGTATGAAATAATGATTCCCATTCTGAATTAAAGTCTGAAATTGATTCTCTATGCGTCGGTTTTAATATCAAGCTGCCCGACGCTGTCTAATAAAGTTGTTCACTATTTTCTTTTCAAACGTATCTATAAAAAAGAAAAAAAAACAACAATTAAAGTACTGAACAAAATTCGGTGCTTTTCCCCCATTTTTATAATAAGTTATCATGAGTAATCCTTCCAAATACGGTAATTCTTCTGATGCCTCACCGTATTCTTCGCTGAATTATGAATTCTCTATTGTCAATACACAGTATAATACGCCGTCGGTCCATGTGGTCACGAGACTTGCATCGTTTTACAGCCTTGCATGGTTAGTAACCCTATCTTGGCGTAAAGTTCAAGAAATGGTTTAAATAGATCCATATTTCCCCCCCTCATTGGAGATGTCATGTCCAATTTTGCCTATGAATCATTGGGAATTGCTGCTATAGTGATGCTAGTGGCATTCTTTGCTGCGTTTTGTGTTAATGTCTATATTGTGTATCGTAAAGGATGGAAGTCCACTTATAGTTACTTGTTGATGTTTAATAGTCTTCGATTGGCAGGTCAAATTAGTGGTATAGGGTTCTCTGTAGAAGGTATTGCTAATACTGATTGGTTAATTGCTTACATTGTGTTTACTACTGAAGGATACTTTGTTTTAGTGTTATCGCTTCTTTATTTTCTTTGCAATGAGCATATTGCTAACAATAGTAAGTGCTACTTAAAGGAAAAGATCCCTAAGGTTGGTACGAGTTTCCATGTTATATTCCATTCTGCTTTAATACCGGCGAATGTTCTTTTGGTTGTTGGTGGGGTTATAACTGCAGGAATGACTTATCAAGAGATGTTAGATAATCCTGACAGAATCAAGATGTCAAAGGATTTAAAGACTGCAGGACAAGCATTATTTTTAGCACTTACTGTAACTTTATCAACTATTATTCTTCATGATTATCAAGTTTACAAATTGAGAGGTCGTCTGATGAATATATTAATTGTTGCTATTCCATTTCTTATTGTAAGAGGGGTTTTTGGGATTTTGGCTATTTATATCAGTGATATGAATTACCTGGTTCCAGCAAACTATATATCCAATGATACCTTGAAGATATTAGTATCGTATGAATATTGTTTAGGGGTATTAATGGAGTTTATTGCCGGAACCTGTTTGTTAGTTGCATATTTCATTCGTCGGGAACCTGGTAACGACGACAGTAACGATATCAATGATGTTAATGATTCAGAGTACATATTAGAGAATTCAGTTTTGAAAAAGTAATAATAACTCGAGCTTAATATTGTTCCATTTATATTAGTATATACATATAATCAACATTCACATATTCTTTTGCATACTATCTTATAATGAAACGGCTGGAGGACAGTCTAAGGCGTTCTTGATTCTACCGTAGATGGTGAATTGTAAGGAAGTTAAGGTACCAACCATGACTAATCTGGTGGTTAAACCGGCATAGGAACCTCTAATACCTAATTGACCAGCTAATTGACCTAATAAACCAATGGTGGATTGACCTGGAGCTTTCTTGGTCTTGTTAACCTTAGATAATAAAGTATCAGCTGGTTGAGAAACGAAAGCAGCAGCACAACCGGCAATGATACCAGCACCTAAATCAATACCAGTCTTAGAAGAAGCACTTAATTCATTCTTTGGAGTACCAACAGCTTCATAGATAGATTCAGCAGCTCTTTCAAAGACTAAGAACTTAGCAATGTTATAAGGAATTTGTTTGAATAAAATTGGAGTGAAACCATTGTAGAAAGAACCAAGACCTTCTTCTTTCATGATTCTAGAGAAACCACCAACTAAACCATTAGCAAAAGTTGGTTGAGAAACCAATCTGATTCTAGTAGCTTCTAATGGACATAAAGCAATATCAGCGAAAAATTCAGCTAAAGCAGATGATCCAATGTAGATGGAGTTTTTGTATTTTCTGGCGGAATCTAATCCTAAGTATTCAATGAATTGTTTTTTGAAAACTTCGTAACCTCCGAATTTGAAAGCACCTTGTAAAGAGTAACCTAAGATGGTTGGTCCTAAACCGGTGGCTAAAGCACCAGCACCTTCACTGCTGACGACTTTTCTGAATGAACCCACCATACCGGTGTTGTAAACGGTTGGTTCTAATTGGATTCTGGTTTTGACAACATCAATAGGGGTCATAGCACCGTGAGTGGCACCACATCCAATAGCACCAGCTAAGGCAAATGAACTATAATCTTTGACGGAATAGTTTGGTAATGACATTTTCTGAAAATGTAAAGGTCTATAAACTCGAATAAATAAAAATAAAAAAGTTTTTATTCCTTTTATTGGACTACAGAAAGAAAAAAAATATCAATAGATTCAATTCTCAGCGTATTTATATCATTTTAATTGGCGATCGCATTGTCCAATGAGGTGCGAGTAAAAGTAGTACAAAAGACGTGTCCCGGAGGTTGCTCACTTGGAACGGGTTGCAAATCGGAGTAAGTAGGAACACATTTGCGATGAATATTTCAGTCTGTCATTGGTCTTGTGTAACTTAATGATGTCTACAGGATATGTAAACCGTGATACATGACTTTTTTTGTTGAGTTATTGACAGAGAAACGGTTTCAACTTGAAAATGGGTTTGAAATGTGATTTTACTTGAAACGGCTAAGCTTAATTTGTTGCATCGCAACCACCGAGTGCTCGGAAGGTTGATAGTTCCGAATATACGCCAGGACACGATTCATACCCATGAAAGAAGAGGTTTTCTTTATACGTTTTGCAACTTGTTACTGATATTAGGATTTGGTTGTGTAGGTACGTTTTCTCTACTGGGGATTTTGATACTTGCAATTATATTATTTCATGGTTTAGGATCCTGTAGTATTTTGACTCTATTTTGTTTCTTTTTTTTTTTTTTCGGAGGTCCCGAGTATATAACAAACATCATATTAATGATGGCCTCTACTTACTTCTATCATGACTTTTAAGTTATCATAGGCAATGCTTTCACTTCTTAATTTAGCCATATTTTGGCTAAAGTCTAAGCAATTAGCTAAAGTGATATCATTAAGTTTGATAGTATACTGGAATAGTTTATCTAAACTAATGTTATTGTACTCCAATACAATATTATGTTCGTTGACTAATTGAAAGAACTGATTACTCTTTTGTGTTAATTCTGTCTTTAATGATTGATTGTCAATGATATTACCCAAAATTTTCTGTCTGAGTTTTTTATTGTTGAAGAATTCTTTAATACATTTGATTTTAGCTTGATTGAAATTATCACTGCTGGTACCAATAGCGATTTTTTCTGAATTAATTATTAGCTTAACCACAAATGGATCTGATTCTAATTGTTCAAATTTTACCTCTAAATCTGAATCTTTGATTAAGAATTCAAATTGTTTTTCCAAAATTGAATTAATGGTCTTAAAGTGAAATTGATCACTTTTAGTTAAAACTCTTCCCATGACTTGATTAATGAATGTTTTAAGTTTATTGATTCTGTATTCTTCAGATGCCCCACCCAAATAACTTAAAAATAAATTCCCTAATACTTGGATTTTATGTTCTATTGGTAATTTATTAGAAAGTTTGTACTTCAAATTGTCAGTCAAATTATAAATTAATGAAAGTTTAAACAATAAATTAGCATCCAATAATCTCCCTAAAAGAAAAACCAAATCATCGTTATGCAAATTAGGATACTTGGCCTCTATTATATCTATTAAGATAAACCGAAGCAACATTTCTCCCTTGGTTATAAGTTTACTATTGTTAGCTGAATTAATGGTGTCGACATTCTCTAGTCCTATAATAGGATCTATAAATGATTTATCCATAAACACCCGTTTGAATAACTTTTCCAGGGCTATAGGTGGTAATGGGGGAAGTCCGTCATTAATATCTTGTGGTGAATCTTTTTCGTTATCTTCTTGTTCTTCTTCATCTTCTGGTTCACTGTCGCCTCGAATCCCTCGGTAATCTAGCAAATCATTTATCAACTTTTCTGGCTTACTTAGCTTTAAATTAATCCCAGCTAACATCTTCAACACCGGTAACTGATTGTTTTCATACAACTGCTTAAACTTTATACATATTTTTAGTTGAGGGCTGTTTAAAAGAGTCTTCAATTTTTCGATTAGAAACTTGTCTGTTTGTTTGTCTGTAGTTATTATGGTAATTAGCTCATTGAATTCTTGTAAATTTGGTGTTCGCTTCATCACTTGCTGCATAGCAGCTTGAAGTTGCCCTATGTTTCCCTTAACATGGTGCAAATCGTCACACCACGTTACAACGTCTTTGTTCATAATAAACCTTTAATGACTGAGTCTCTTCGTTCGCGATAGTGTTGACAATCAATGACTTGAGGGTATTTGATTCCTAGTTTTACATACGTATATTGATACTATTACAAATTGCCTTATTGGTTCATGTAGGCATTTAATTCACTGTCTAAATCTTCTACTGACTTCTTGGCCTTTTTTGGTGGTCTATTGTTTCTGTGGTTAGGTCTATTAGGTCTTCTTGGTGGTTGTCCTTGACCTCCATATCTGGAACCTCTACCAATACCAGAACCTCTATCTCTTCTATTGTTTTGTCTGTAACCTCTATTTTGACTGACTTTGATTCTATCTTTCAATTCTCGGGTATCTTCGACAACTAAGATCTTACCCATAGCCTTTTTCCCGTCGAATTGACTTACTGATTCATGATTGTTTTTGTCATTGTTACTTTCAAAACAACAATAAGCAACAGATCTATTTTCAGGATCAAACTTGATAAACTCCACGTTACCGATTTTACTAAACAATTCTTGTAAATCTTGTTCTGTCAATTCCTGGTGGATATTCTTTATTCTTAGAAGTGGTTTATCAGTGGCACCACTAATCTCTTCTGGAATTCCCTAATCTGTTAGTAAATACTTTCAATTATTCTCTATTCACTGAACATACACTTCTTCTAGGTTTGTCTGTTATTATATCATCCAATGATTGTTCCAAAGACATGTTTGTTGTTGGTTTAAGTGAATTTTTCGTTCTTCAGTGAGCACAGTATTTAAGTTGAAATAATAGTGAGAGTCATATTAAATGGTTGCTTTTGTGTGTTGTATACTTATATTTATATTTATATATTTATATATCAAAATAAACCGAAAATTACATAATAACCCATGACTCTTTCAATTGCTCTTCTTGGATTGGATTTTGAAATCTTTGTGGTGGTCATATTGAACCCCAATTGGGTTCCCAGCACTATCAGTGACTCTAGATTTGATTAAAAAGTCCAAGTTAACCAAGAGAGGCCAGTTAACATACTGATAAGGATTGTTGAGCATATAAGTTACACTTCCATATTGGAAAGATACACAAGCTAATACGGCCAAAATATTCTTGATACTAGAAAGGGGACCCTTTGGATAAAACACAAGGGAAAATAATATTATAAATGAAGTGGTTAACAAGTAAGGTAACAATTGAACAAATTGAGGTCTGTAATCAATGAATGGATTTTGAGTAGGTGAATGTTCAAATGGTCTATACTTACCCAAGAATAAATCATAAGAATCTTGTCTGACTCCATCTCTTAAGTTATTGTTGTAGTATCTGACGATGGAATTATTCAAATCACTTAAGTTCCCCTTCAAGGTTCTCTTTCCCAATCTAGTGAAATCAGTCTTTAAAGCTGGAGTTGAGGAGTATGATTTACTGACTGCATCAGCATTATCAGCCCAAAAGTTTTGGAAAATAAAATTGAAGTTTTTATCCAATTGTCTCCAAGGAATGGCAATATCAATAAAATTTAATACTGAAAGTTGTTTTTGTAAAATCCATCTAGAAAACATAGATTGGACAACATTAGTTCTATCTAAACAGTCCATACAATTGGATCTAATGACCTTATTTTGTAAATTAATAACTTCACCTTTGTTAAGATCATAATGGAAATAATTATCATTATCAAAACCAAGTTCTTGGATTCTGCTGATTAACTTATTAACATTTTCGAATTTCATGTTCTTACATTCATGGTGGAAATCGAAATAAATATAGTTAACTGCCTTCTTAATACTTGAAGGTAATACATCAATCATAGATTCAAATCCTTGTTTAACGGGTAATTCATATCCCTTTTGATTAACCAAGTTAATACAGTATATATCCCCATAGTTTGTAACTGCCTTAGTAAAATGTTTGGTTGTAGCATCAAGAGCATTTCTAGAAGAAACAATCAAATTGGGCTTATATCTTAAATTATTGACTTCACTCCAGTAGATAGGAACTGATCCTCTGATTTGTAAGAAAGATAACAATTGACCAGTAGAAGTCACAATGATTTGTTCGGTTTCATTAAAATTAGCCACATTACCTTCATCATCAATACCCCGTTTGAAATATCTAGTACCAGCTCTATTGGAACTTTTTCTGGTTAATAAAGTATAATTAAAATGGTAATTTCCGGTAAAAGATACTGGACTGGATTTAAAATAACCATTAATAATTGGAGAAATAAAGTCATGATCGACTTTCTCTTCAATTAAGTTTTCACAAAGATAATTGTTCCACCAGAATTCCTTATTATAAGAAGCACCATTTTTACTAGAATATTGAGTTTGACAGTTATTGGTCAAATCAAGTTGATTATCAACAGAAAAGTATAATTTGTTTTTGTTCAAGTGTTCTCTAAGAAGCTTCAAATATTCTAATTCTTCACTATCACTCTTTCTATTGTTTAATGGTAAGATATCATATCCTGTAACCAAACCAACTTCATGACCATTGATATCTCCAGCAATTTCATATTTGTCACAAATAATCATATAATTGTTGATCTTTAATTTAATCATTCCAATAATACATCCAATGCCATCAAACGCCAAGTGCTTATAAACTGAAGGAACTTGAGCCTCCGAGGATATTACGCCCCTTTCAACTATTAAACATTTTCCCGACGGTTTATGAAGGTATATTTGGGAGTCACCTGATTGAGCAAACGAATACATATCTAGAGAAAGTATAAGGAATTGGTGTCGATTTTACCTTTCGCGATCTTCATGTGAGGAGACAATGGCTGTGAATTATGATTGTAGGAGGATAAGTGAAAGGTATTGGATTGATTGGGGATATTGGAAGGAGGAAATGATTTTCAATGTATAATATTGTTAATTATTGCATTTGTTTCTTTTTTTTCTATTTATATTATTTTTTTTATTATCATAATTCTTTTTATTTCCTTTTCTTAGTGTTTTTGTATTGAGTATTGAGTAAAGTGTATCAATTATGCAAAATTGATGCTTTGTACAACATAATTAATAAATAAATTAAATTAAATTAATACAGACACTATTCACAAGTATGAAATATTACCATCTTAATCTTCTCCCACTCTGTATTATGCTAATCTGAATCATCATGTGAATCATCATGTGAATCATCATCTGAATCATCATCTAAATTCCTCAAGTCTTCTATGTCGTCTTTCATATCTTCATCAAATGAACTCATATCGTGGACTGACATTTTAACTAATAATGACACTGAGAAATCCATTATATATAGCTTTTCTTCTTCTTCTTCATACAAGATATTCCTCCTCTTGATATCTTGATGGATTATTCTGTTTCTATGAATGACCTCCAATTGTTTTTCTAGTTGGCTTCTAAATGATGGTCTCATACTCCACTCTTTTGCCCTAATATACCTACTCAATACCACGTTTCCCGAAAACATTGGATCAAAACGGTTCTTTGGTTCTGCTATCACAAACGCTTCTGAATGCTGTAAATAAATATTGTTGTATTCTGGGTCTTTTAATAACCTATTGATGCACCCTCTTTCCGTTCTGTACGCCTCATCTCCTTCCATTCCATTGTCTTCAATTCTCATATAAACCTTTGCCACAATAGTCTCTTCTGGATCTATGTTAGTTTCAAGAATTGCTTGAAAGTACTTAGCTTTAGTTCTAAATAATCTTGTAAACCCTGAGGCATGTATATAATCAAATAACAGGTCTTGGGTCTCGTACTGAATCTTGATAACTGTTTCTTCTGCCACTGAAGTTAACTCTGTATTTGCCGTATCAGGACTTGATTTTGAAAAGTTCTGATGAAAATCCTGATTACTTTCTGCACTGGTAGGTCTGGTGCCAGAATCTTCCTCTTGCTGACTGCTACTGCCCTCACCACGTTCTTTACCAAAAATGTTAGGATCCTTGGTTGACTTATTATGTCTTTTTGCTGGTGAAGACTCTAGTGAAGATGTTGGACGCTTTTCTTTGGTTGGATATTTATTCTTTAATTCCTTTACCTTTATACCACTTTCCTCGTCTTCAATAGATTCTTGAATGAACCCTAATAAAACCTCCAATAATGATGGCTGCATACTTTTTGCATCAACGTACTTATACTTCAATGTTAATTGATTGGTACCATATTGTTCATCAGAAGGATCCATTTCTATTAATATATATTTGTATGAGTCAGTCAATAATCCTCTTGAGCATTCACAGTCAATCATGTAATTTGTTAATTGTAAAATTTCCCTTTCTAATGTCTTTCTTAATATATCATTACTCATATTCCCCTTAAACAACGGCATACATTTTATTTCAACAATCACACAAGCTCTTCCTCCATCATAAAGAACTCCGTCAGGTTTACCGTGATCTGTTGCTCTCTCTTGATATATTTTAAGCTTCAGATCCTTATTAAGTACATCCAAAAAATGCATTAACTCATTAAATAATGTACCAAAGAAAATTTGTGTACTAATAGCTTCACAAACATTACCACATTCTTTTATTACATTATGACGTGACGAATGAATACTCAATAGACAATTCAACAAGGGTCCCTGATTTGTAATGTCTTTAATTTTGGGGATTATTTTATGCATCCAATCTAAACAAAACATTTCCTTGAATTCAAACAGAAGTTCCCTAGTGTAGCGTATGGTCGTCCTTGACTTTGACCCTGATACTTTATATCTAAAACCGATATACATCAAAGGTAATTTACAAAGGAATTCTGTGATTGTTGGTGCTTCTGCCAGTTTACCGTAATCACCGAGTTTCCAGAGAAGTATTTTACCTTTGAAAATGGTACCGAAATCACCGGTAAGCCTAATATCAAAAAAATAGTGGAAAAAAGTCTCATAGTCCCGAATAATATTACTTGCTCGAGTCAAGGTATTAGATCCACATTGTTGGTATTCATGAATTATACCCAAAAAGTGATTTATCTCTCTTTCCGATGAAATTTCTTTATAGTGATCTATCGAAGTTTCCTTCTTACCAATGATTTTATCTTTGTCTTCTAAAGCATCTTGTTGCTTTCTTAAGTCTTCATCCTTCCTTTGCAAGACTTCATCCTTCCTTTGCAAGACTTCATCCTTCTGCTTAATATAATTCAAGAATTCTATATTTTTGTCTTCCAAAGCCTTTGTTTTTTCTTTTAGCTCTTCCTCTTTCTCCTTGCAAAGCTTTATTAAACCGCTTTTATTCAGTGATTCTAAACTCATCTTTTCTAATTTAGAAATGTACTTATGTTCCACTTTATATACCGCAAGATGTGGTAGTTTATCCTTTTTACCCCTGTTTCAGATTATTAATTTGTCCTTATTACCTCTGTTTCAGATAAATAATATGCCCAAATATGTGGTAATTTATTTATCCCTGTTTCACATTATGCATTGCTCCCATTTAGGAAATCATAAGGTTGTTGTTTCTTAGAGATATATATATATACAAATTCAGTTAAGCTAATTGTAGATAATATCTCCTTTTAATAAACTTTCTACTTCAAACGTCTGACTCTTCGTAGGAAAAAAAAAAGTGTAATTACATTTCCCTGCATAACTAAAATGTGAACTAGCTAATGATTAGCTTAACTCAAACCTTATTCTATCTCCAAAGTATAATCCTTGCTTTTCGTTAAACTCTTTTCCGATATATTTCAGCTTCTCATCTAGGTAATATAAATCATTTACAAGGACACATTTAAATAGTGGCGTGATAATTATATTGTAGTCCACTCATGTTAACTATCATATCTTTATTGATGTTCAATTTAATTGAAAAATTCGCACACTGTTCCAAGTTTCCAAATATGGAAGATAGATACATTCATTAGAATGAAATCTTATTTTATGTTAATATTCTAATTTAAATGACTCAGATATTAATAACCGAGTTCTTGAACGTTTTAATCATAAAATTTTCGACAGGTTTCTTTTCTTATTCTTCAGTCACGATGGTACAAATAACTCTGTTTAAATTTATAACAGTATAATATGAAGTTATTTCAATCACCATTTACGTGAGTTGTAATTTATACATATAAAAGGGTTTAATCAGTTCTTAACACTAGTTTTTAATTTAACCTTTTTTTTTTTTTTTTTTTTTTTTGTCTGTATACAATCACTCCTATAAACAGTACGAAACTTATATGATCGGAATAACTCCTGACGATGAAGGCGTTCATCTTCTTGATGTATATCAATGTTTTCCAAATCAGTCAAGCAAAATTTTATGTGCTTCGCCATTAAAAATAATATGTTCTCTTGTTGCATCTCTTTGCACAATCCTGTTGTTAAATAAACTCTTTATTTGATGTTTTATTAAGTTCTTTTTATTGTTTGGAAAATATTCAGTATCTTTTAATATATCTTCTTATTAAAAACTACCTCTTAGATTCTTCGGTTCTCGCTCCTAATGACCTTCTTTACCCCATATTTATGTAGAATGTAACATGTGTTGAAGTCAGGATCCTTAGACAACATTTCTACCACTGTTCTTTCATAATCGTACTCATATCGCTCATTGGGGACGAATATCCCTATTATAAGATCCTTATTATCTGAAAGAAGTCATATATTTCCCTTCTTGAATATTTAGCTTTTCTTGGAAATGCCTTGTTTCTTGGGTGTGGATCTATGTCACTATTGATAAGCACCAAGATTTCTGGCTCTACCAATATCTCCAAGAAATGTCTTTAGAACGGTGCTCCACATCAAAGACAGGAAACTATTTGACTTCTATGACATGGTATTCAAGTGTTTATAAACTAAAAGAATTTAACTTTTTGAGTATATCACTGCCCTTCCTGCTATTAAGTATTTTCCCGATGGTTATTGTCACAAGTATTCTTTAGAGAAAGTGTAGGGATTTGGTTCGGTTTTACCTTTCGCGATAGAAGGTGTAAATGATGCTTGTAGGAGGACAAGTGAAATATATTGGATTGATTTGGAGGACTTTGAGTGAAGAGAATAGTTTTCAATGAAGGATATGATTTATTATAATTTTGTTATTATTTTATTATTATTTTAATTATTTTAATTATTTTTCTTTTTTTATTTTTTTTTACTTCTTCTATTGTTTCAGGATCAACCAAGAGTTAACTATTTGAAATTTGCAAAACTGATAGTATGTGAAATGAATACTAAAAAAAAAAAAATTAACAAAATAAAAATATAAAAAAATACAAAAAACACATAAAAACACAAATACCTTCTAATATAATCAAACACAACCTCCCTTCCCCATAAAACATCAATCCAACAATCTCCAATCAAATCTTATCCAAACACTATTTGCAGCCAACATTAGTGCACTAACCAAATAAATCCCTGCACTTACTGTATTCCAACAAGAATCATCACGCTTACTTACTCCATATTTGTTATTCCATCTCTATCAGCTCCATGACTAACAATTTTCATGAAGGTGAACATATAGGCATAAGGTCGAATTTTCCATTGAAAGAAGACAGAGATGGATATAGGGTTTTTCAAACCCCTTCTCCATTAAGTAATGATGGTTCTTTTCCTTCGACCTCAGCTGATGGGTCATCTACCAACAACACTACATTCAAGAATAATACTCAATTAGATTTACCTAAATTGATACATAAATGGAGTAGAGAAGATTCTGTAACATGTACAATCACAGCTCCATCGAAAAACCTACTTATATGTGGGACACAAAGATCCAAGATCTTCTTCTTTGATTTGACCAACTATGCTTTAATAAACGAAGTTTCTTGTCAAAGTGTTTATGCTTGTACCAATCTTTGTTTTGCCATTTCAAAAGATGAAAACTATTTATTTTCTGCTGGATCTGATTCTTTAATAAAGATCTGGGATATTAGTGATATTAATAACATTCCTTGTATTAAAATTATTTATTCTCCTATTGACATTGGTGACATTTTTTCTATTTATTATTATAATGATGCTAAGATTTTATTTATTGGAGCTCAAAATGCTTCTATTTCATGGATTCAAATCGATGTTCATCAGATTAAACATGAGCTTGCATATGGTCATACTGAGAAGTCTACCACAAACACCACCAATTTACCTCATTTCAGATACAATAAGTTCTTTGATTCCCCTGGTCCTGGTGGTCATTTGAATAATTTGCAATTGAGACATCAATTGGCGAAATCTAATAATGATATTAGTTTATGTGAAATCAGCAAAGAAAATATTGTTAGTTTTGCTCACAATGGTTATATCTATGGTTTTGGTATGGTTGATAATGAATTCTCCACAACAAAATGTTCAAATTTTGACCGTCTTTTAATAAGTAGTGGTGGTGATGGTGTTTTAAATCTATGGGGGGTTTTAATCAATGATAATAAAGTATCTTTGAAGAAAATTCAATCCCTTGAGAATGAAGAATCAATATTATCTATGCATGTTAGACAAACTTATGTTTACCTTGGTTTAGCCAATGGAACAGTAAACGTATGGGATTTACTTACATATCAATTGATTAAATCAATTAAGATTTCTCATGAAGTAGAAGAAGTTTCTACTATTGCACTATTTGGCGATGTTTTATTCCACGGTAATAAAAATGGTCTTAATATTACTTCAAAGACAGGTTCCACATATAAGTTTTTGTCTAATTGTATTTTAAGCATTCATTTATTTAACGTAAATGGTAATCATTATTTAGCTGCTGGAGGATTTAATTGTGTCTATTTATTCAACATTAACGCCTTATCTTCTCCATTAACTATATCATCATCATCACCAGCCAAATCAAAGAGCAACCACCTTGCTTTTAATTTTAATCCTGATTCTTTAGTGGAAAACTTGAGCAAGTTAGTCAATTTTAAAACCATTCTGAAGTATCCTGCTTTGTATATAGATGATTCCAGAAGCTGTACCAAGTTTTTAATGAGGTTATTAAATAAACTTGGTGCTAATACCACATTAGTACCAGTTGACAATGGTAATCCTATTATAATCTCAAAGTTTGACAATAGTAATAGCAATCCTAAGGCTAAAAAGATATTATGGTATAGTCATTATGATGTTGTGGAAACCAACGAAGAACAAGATGAATGGGATAGAAATCCTTTTGAATTACAATGTGAAGATGGGTTCCTCTATGGTAGAGGTGTTTCCGATAATAAAGGTCCCACATTAGCGGCTATATATTCAGTGGCAGAATTATATTCCAAAGGACAATTAGGATGTGACTTTATTTTTATAATTGAAGGGGAGGAAGAATGTGGATCCATTGATTTTCAGGCCAAAATATTGGAAAACTCAGCATTAATTGGACCAGTTGATTGGATCCTATTATCGAATTCTTATTGGTTAGATGATGAGAGACCATGTTTGAACTATGGATTGAGAGGAGTGGTAAATTGTTCAGTGGAAATAAAAAGTAAAAAACCTGACAGACATTCTGGTGTTGATGGAGGAGTTCTGAAAGAGCCTATGATGGATTTAATACAACTTCTCAATACATTACAAAACCAGAAAACAAAAAACATCAATGTACCCAACTTTTATGATAAAATCAATAATGCTAGTGATTGTGAAATGAATTTTTTCCAAAAGATTGTTGATTATAATCCCCAAAAGTTTAAGTTGAATGAATTGGTGTCTAAATGGACCAAACCTTCATTAACAGTGCATAAAATAGATGTAAGTGGTCCAAATAATGATTCTGTTATCCCTCAAACTGCAAAAGCTTCTTTGTCAATTAGAATAGTACCCAATCAGGATACTGAAGAAATTAAAACCAGTTTAATTGATTACTTAAAACAACAATTTGATATTATGGAATCAGAAAATTCTATTGATTTGAACATTTATCATGAAGTTGAACCTTGGTTTGGTAATCCTGACAATGAAATTTACAAAATTTTGTATGAAAAGATCCAAAAAAATTGGAAAATGGAACCATTATTAATGAGAGAAGGAGGATCTATTCCTAGTATTAGATTTTTAGAGAAGAATTTCAATGCTGTTGCTTGTCAAATTCCTTGTGGACAAAGCAGTGATAACGCTCATTTAAAGAATGAAAGAATTAGACTATTAAACTTATTAAAATTAAAAGATATATTAGTGGACACAATTGATGAATTAGGAAGTTTATAATATACAATAATAAAATACAAGGTAAAGTTAAAATGATGTACATGGAGAAAGAAAGAGGGAGACACTCTCTTAATATATCTTTTTACTTGGAACAAAAGTATCTCCTAGGAAAAGATAAAAGCGTTGAGCTTTTTTGATTGACTCAGTTTGTTATTATAACACACTCTAAGATAAGGCTTAGGAGTCATATAAATCAACCTATTAATCTTCCTAATGGAATGATTTAAACTATTATCATCCAGTTTATTGTAATCATTAGAAAGATAATAGTCCTTTTCATACCATAACCAAGAAAGACCCTTTTTTGGTTTTGATGGTATTGGTGCCGAATTCAAATAGTTCAAACTATGACTAGAATCCAGATGTGATGATATATTAGTATTAGAGAAAGTAGATTGACTACTTTCAATACTAGTTAAGCTGGGACGATTTCTGGAAGAAGAAGAAGAAGAAGTAGTAGGAGGTTTTCCATAATCAGCGGTGACAGCACCAGTATTCAAAACACTGATTCTATCTAATAAATCAATTAAATCAGGTTTATGATACCATTGTATATGAAATTCAAACAAAGTCTTATCATTGATGGCTTTTTTCAATACCTGGAAATTTTGTTGAGTTATGGGATGATATTGGTCTAGAAATATAACATTATATCTTGATTTTGTGGATTCAAGACCCGTGGTGATGACAGAATGAAGAGCAAAATCCACGGAAGTCGATTTAAAGTTAAACACAAAACAATGATTGAAATAGGATTTATAATAATTAAAATCAGATTGAGAAAAGTTAGCAATATGATTAACATCAAATATGGTGATTAAATTTTCATTCAAATTTAAAAGTCTAATGACAAGTAGAATATCATTCAATTCCTTAGAAGTATCATTAATAATAACAAGAATCTTATCTTTATTGGGGGAAAAGTTCTTATTAAAAGCCAAAATCTCCTGATAACTCGAATAGAATGGAAGCATCACATCTATAGAAAATATAGCATCATGACTAGAAACATTATAGGGAATTTGAATTAACCCATCCAGAGGATTCTTGATCTTAATAAAGTCTTGTAATCCACCATCAATGTTGAAACCAAACTCTAACTTCTCCAAACATGGTAACCTAGAAAACTTATCACAGTTTGTACACGGTATTCTATTTTGTTGTATACAATTGGTATAAGGGAAAACCAAATATTTCTGATTATAATTAAGGATATTCTTATCATCATCAAAGCCTTCATTATAGCTATAGATCTTTCCCATGAACTTATTACCAGGAACTACTCCAACATCAGGACGTAATTTCAAGGGCTCAAAGTCATAACTATAGTTAATCCCTATTAATTTAATCTTAAACAATACTTCATTAGTTTCAAGGCTGAATTCTTTCTGAAGTTTAGTGACTTCCTTCACCTTTTGGAGTTGTCCATCGAATAGTCGTTTGGTAGGCAAATTGCTAATAGACTCTGATTGAACTGAATACTCCATTTTGTGCCTCGGAACGATACTCCAGAAATTAAATTTTTTTTTTTTAAAAAAAAAAATAAGAAAATAAAGATAAAATTCGACTAAATGTTTTACTCGAGCATGCAGAAATATCACCATTTAGGAAGTTCGCAGGAACCGTTTAAATAACCGAGAGTTTATTATATAAGGCGTTTTGTGTTGCTCAGCAATAATAACCGAAAATAGTTAATTGGTGTAGTAAAGTAAGAGGCAGAATATTAGTAAAATTACTCATTAAGGAGAAGAAATGTTTAAATACGAACATAGTCACATTAAACATCAAGCAAAGTCTAAAACAGCTGCATATTTGACATATTTTTTAAACCTCATCTCTGAAGTCTAATGAGTAGTTTAAATACGTTAGCGAGGGGTTGACGAGTGCGGTAGGCAAAAGGCGATAAGGATTACAAGAGATGACAAGAGATGAGAAGAGATGACAAGAGAAAGCTCAAAAGACTAAAGAATTTAAAAGCATAATGACCCTATTTATAATTATATATGTATATGTAACTTAGGTACAAACCAGGTTGTAGTGTGGTTGATAGTGTAGTTGATAGCGTAGTTGATAGCGTAGTTGATAGCGTAGTTGATAGCGTAACAGTTGTACACAATGAATGATATCATAAGTCATTAATGAACATAGAGGGATGAGAAACATCTATTCAAGATTTCTGCTCTTTCTTCAGTTTTTTTTTACGATCTTCTTCATCAATAATAGATAACCTTAATGCTTCTTCAATCATTCTATCTTCCACTGATTGAAATTGAGATCTACCTGTCGATGATCTTCTTCTATTTCTTGTATCATATTCGAGTTCATCAGTGTTGGGATTGACAATAAGATTCGATGCATGAATGGCATTAGCTGCAGCTGACTTTCGGGATAATTTATTTCTAGCAGAAGCTAATTTGGCTTCCCAATCAGGCCTTATTTGATCAATAGTTATAACTTTAGGAGAATCAGCAGGAATGGAAGATCTTCTTGCTCTATGAGTTTTCACATTAGTTTCAGATGAAGGTCTTGAAGATGATGATGACGATGAAGAAGATGAAGTTACCGGTACCTCATCTTTAGTAGTGGAATATTTGGCAGGCTTTATACCATTAATACCAGTGCCTAATTTCATGTTATTTTCATAGAATACCCCAAAATCAGTCATAGCACAATAAGGACAATTAGAAGGTTCAGAAATTAAAGTATCAGGTAATTCATCATTATTAGGACATGATTCATCTTCATGTGGAGGATGAGGATCTAATCGTTTAATTTGAACAAAACATTCTGTACAAATAGGTTGTAAGCAACATCTTGAAATATTAAGATTATTAGGATAATAAAGAAAACAAATAGGACATTCAGTTGCTGATCGATAAAGCTTTAAGAGTAAATCTTTTGATGGTAAATTTGGAATACTGACTCCCAGTTTAAGTTTCAATTTATCTTCCATGAACCGATTTTCTTCCTGTTGTTGAGAATCTTCCATTTTTTGATGTAACATTTTAATCTTTTCTTTTTGTTCTTGACGTTTATAATAATTAGTCAGTTTATGAATTTTATGATTATCAATATCATCTTCCTCCTCCTCCTCATAAGCTCCCTCAATGGAATGCAATGGGAGTTGTGATAATAAAACCAACAATTCTTCATCAGTCCATGAAGCATCATAATCTTGAAGTGGTGTATAAAATGGTGACAACTTTCTATCAATAATTAATTGCCTTACCACATTAACATTGAAGTCCAAGTTGGATTTATAGGTCCCAAATGGTGCTAGAAACCCCCCATCTACATCTTGATCATATCGAACAACCAACTTCATGTAATGATCTTCTCGAGATTTCTCTTTTTCTTCTTGTTTTCTGATCTTTTTGTAATCATTCATTCCACTAAAGGCACTATTTCTTCTTGCCGACCGGGATCCGCCGAAGCCATCAGTAAAGTCATGGCTTGAGTTGCCTGTTCCTAACATATGGAGCGAATTTAGTGGTGTGGATCCACCCAGGTACGTGCTGGCTCTGGGTCTACTTTCCTTAGTGGCGGTATTCCCCATGTTGAAGTAATTTGGTGTGATTCGGATAAAATGTTCCCCAAATAGAATCAGATGAAACCCTTTTTAGTTTGCTGCGCGGAGGCTCCTGTATGTAAGAATAGGGGTCAGGGGGGAGGGAGTAGTGGGGAGAGCGTGGGGCGATCCTGGGCGGAGTGTGAGATTTGTATGGTGGAAGACGGTGGTAGAGTCCGTGGTGGAGTCCGTGGTAGACCTAGGTCCAACGACATACTCTCTGGAATTATATACAACATACACTCACCCGTACGCTATATACACCGTACGCTATATACTCCACATATCATACTGTATACATTATACTGTATTTTACATATAGTATTCTACACTGTATCATACACTGTACTCTACAGCCTCATGTCTGTGATAACCCTATTCCCACACCAATCATCGCCAATACTACAGCTATCCAAAACAATCCAATTAACATACTAATAAGTTTTTGAACTGTTGAGAACCTGATGATATTATTCCTTCGACTCCTCACTTGAGGATTGTAATGGATTTTGGAATTTGTTGATGTTCCGGGAATTAAAAGTCTATCAAAAGTTCCTGTAGGGATTAAAAAGTATATTGGAGGAAGAATTAAACCAAGAATCATCATGGTGGCAAAATACCAATAAGAATAATGTTGATACTTTTTACGAGGTATTAGGGATTTTTCATCATCATAAGCATCATAAAAGTCTTCTTCATCAGAGAACCGAGGTGAACTTATAGTTGATCCAATGTCTCCATTATCATTAGTATGATGCATTCCTTCATGAACGTTGTATTTGGCAAGATTATCTTTGGTAGGGATACTAGGAGGAGGTCTTCTTGATGGAGGTATTTGATGTTGAAGTTGAGGTTGTGTTTGTGTTTGTGTTTGTGTTTGTGTGGACCCAGCAACTGGAGGTCCTGGTGGTATATTTGACCAAGGTTCCACTAAAGTCTCTGGTGAATGATTAGGGGGTTCTATTTCTCCTGATCTAATTGACGTATGACGACTGATATCAGAATCATGATAATGAACAGCATCTAGGGCCATTGGTGGCGGTGATCCAGTATTGGCTACGTGAATCAACCGTGGTGATACTGGAGATCCTGGCCTAAACACTTGAACCTTTTCCCCTGTTCTGGAATGAATGGATTCAGTTTCTGTTTTTTCACTCAAATCACTCATAGACCGATCTTCCAAACGGGTTAATAATTCATTAGAAGACCATGACATTCTTGAGGATTGGTTTAATGCACTTTCACTTACATCCATGAATGAATCATCATTTGCTAATGTTGATGCTCTTTGTGAAGGAATAGGGTATTTATCACCAGAATTTCTGACTCCAGAATTTCTAGCTCCAGGATTTTTACCACCATCAGGTTTATTACTGGAGTATTGGTTTCTAACAATATTTAATGGCTTTTCTGATGTGTCGTTGAAAGTGTTATTCATACCAGATTTTTCATCATCGGCGACTTCAGAATCATGTGTCATATTAAGTATTGTAATAGGATTGAATCCACTTTCATTACTAATGCCACTATGCATTTTTTCTCTTTTATCATCATCAGAATAGATAGTGAACCGACTTCCAGATTTAATGGTATCATTACTTTGGGTACTTTTATCACTATTTGTGTTACTACCTTTATCTCTTGTTTGGCTTTGTGCATCAAAATAGGCACTAGCATTGGAAGAACTGGTTTCATGTAGGGTTCTTTCAATGACTGAAAGTCGTTGATTGGAAGTTTTCTTTGGCTGGTCATCAAAATGTTCATTGAATTTAGGTGCTTTTGGTTGTGAATGGATTCTATATTCTTTTAAAATTGATTCCACTGATGATATATCATAGTCTTCATTTTCATTGGAATCATCAGTATCAGCAAAATCATCAACACTGGGATGATAATGCTTTACAAATTGATATTCCTGTCTAGGATGATTAGGTGTAGGACTTGAAATGGTAATAGAATTTCTATTGCTAACACTATCTACACTAGCAGATCTTGATCTGCCAAACATTGGTTTCAACTTATCAACTAAAGATCTTCTAGTTGGACTTTGAGTTAAGTCACCTCCTAAGGAAAGCCGTTTCCTCTGTCCAGAATCTCCACTAGAAACACTCTTTCCATCACTTAAATCCAAAGAATCTTTATTTCTAAAAATATTCTGAATCGATTTTGTAGGAGAAGGGAATTCTTTGATATTATCTTTTAAATCGGCATTCATTAGAGGGGGCCTTTTACTATTCTTTGTCGGATTCAGATTATGAGCCGACATTATCAACCTGAGGAACAACTATTTCTATTAGTGATTACCCACAAATCACCAAAAATAAAACACAAAATTTTATTATCAGTTGATTAGATCTATGATCCTTCAATAATATATATATATATTTATGCACAATAGGATGTTTAATATTTAGATTCATTCCTTAAAAAGTGATTTTATTTTATTTCATCTTTTCATTATGTGTTGACATCTTGCCTAATTGGGTAAAGGTTGCAATTTTTTTCTCAATTGAGAAAATTAGGTGCATCTCGCAGCTCAGAGTGTATATTACCAAATTTTATTCATTAAGGGGACAAAAAATACATAAATTAAAAGGTTTTAAAAGTACAAATATTAGCCTGAAAAATGGTATGAAGAATAATTATTTCCTGAGATTATCTTTGTCACGAATTAAAAGAATCCTGTCTTCAGTTCTAAGATTTGTTTTGGGATGGGGTGTGGTGTTATCATTTTTCATTTAATCTAGTAATCTAGTAGTGGTTAATGTTTCTTCTTCTTCTTCTTCTCTTTTTACAAGGATCTACAGTAGAAGAACCTTTACTTCCACTTCCAGAACCACTTCCACTAGAACCACCTCCAGTAGAACCACCACCGGAACAATCACCAGCAAATGCAGCAAATGCATTAGTAACAACGGTATCGAAAGTATTAGCATTCAAAATTGATTTCAACAAATTACTAGCTAAATCAGTGTTTTTAACAGCATCAACAAGTTCGCCTACATCTAAAGCGTTATTTTGTAAAACGGTCTTGACTAATTCAATACCAAATGGAATATAGTCAGGGTCAGTAATGATGGATTTGACCACAGAACTAGCTAATCCAGAGTTACCTAAAGATTCCAACAAGTTAACAACCACATTTTGGAAATCAATATCTCTTTTGTTCATTCCTTGGACAGGACGGTTAATCATACTATCCATGATCATACCTCTTTTAGAATTACCACTAAGTTTGGCTTGAACTTTATCAACCAAGTCAGAGATAATACCGGCAGCAGTTCTGAATAATGATTCATATAAACTACAGTCAGAAATTAAATCTTGAATAACAGTAACCACTAATCCTGATTCATCTAAAGCTTGGAAAAGTGTAGTCATATCAAGTAATCCTGATTGTAATACAGTAACAATGGTATTAATAACAATTGGTTGTAAGTTAGGCGAAGTAGCAAGATATTCAATAATTTGTGGAGCCAAGTCAGTATTATCTAAAGCTCTTAATACATCAGTAACAATTTGATATTCTCTTTTATCCAAAGTATCAACAGTTTCTTCTCTTTTAGTCTTTAAAGCATCCAAGTTATTTAATATTTCCATCAAGTCATTTTCTCCTCTGACAACATTTTTATTATCAGATTCAACGGCAGTAGGTGCAGAATTCACAACTGATGCATAGGCAAGAGCAGCTGCAATAGTTGTGGTAGTCAATTTCATAACGAATGTAAGTAGATCTAACCTTTGAAATCGTAATAATAAAAAAACGAAAAGAAAGAGAGAAGGAAAAAACCACTTATGGAGATTTCTTCAGCCTTTTAAACCATTGAAATTGATTGTAAATTCATTGGATTCAACTTGGAGAAGGTAGTAACTTTACTATTACAGGAAATTTATTTGGAACATAAACAAATAACTTTACCCAAATAGGAAATCTCAAAATTCCAATTTCTCAATCACTTTTCCTAAATAGGAAATTTTTTAAATCAAAGAGCTTTTCAATACGGAAATTTTCACGACTTTCCTAGTTAATCAAATTACTAAGTAGAGTTCAAAAACTACTTAATTGAGTTTACTTAATAGAGGAAATTTAACAACATCTTGGCATTTTGGAGAAGAAAGTTTACAGAAAAAGAAAGGTGGAGATTTTCAATAGTTATTGTATATTGGGAATTATTTTTTACCAAAGAAATTCATTAAAGAAGACTGAGTTTTACCGTTGGATTTAGATTTAGGTTTTTGTGGTTTAGTAGCAGGTTTAGTAGCGGGTTTTGGTTTAGCTGTAGATTTTGATTGGGGTTTGGGTTTAGATTTACTGTATGATATGATGTAACCATCTTCATCGTATTCTGGCTGAGGAGGAGGAGTTTGTTCTGTTTGTTCTGTTTGTCCTGATACTTTTTGTTCTTGTTCTTGTTCTTGTTCTTGTTCAGGCTCTTGTTCTTGTTCAGGCTCTTGTTCTTGTTCAGGTTCTTGTTCAGGTTCTTGCTCAGACTCTTGCTTCTGGTTTTCCTCTTCCACAAATAGAGGCTCTTCTCTTTCCTTTTCATTCTCATCACTGAAATCATCATCACCATCAAACATATTACCAAGCTCTGTTTGGGGGATAATTTTAGGCTTTTTAGGTTCATCTACTATCATTTTATCATCATCATGATTTTCATCAGCCATGATTACTTTCTCTTTAGGTTGAGCCTTTTCTAGTTTCCGTGACTTATACTGATACTTAGGTTTAGTTTCTTCAGAAGGCCGTTTTGATGTTATGCTTGATTGACCTTTCTTCTGTTGGGGTTGATTTTGTGGTTTTCTAGACGTGTATCCAGAAGTCAAACCAGCATTCATAGGTTTAGATTCTTTACTATCTTTTGGTTTTGCAGGTTCAGGCTTAGCACTAGTATTTCTAGGTTCTTCCTTTTGTTGTTTAAAGTTAGTCACAGGAACCAAACCTGGGCCTTTTATGACCCCCATTTGAGTATATTTATCAATATTTTCATGATTCAATGAATACTTTAATTCCTCTACTGCCATATCATGAGTAGTATAATCATATTGTTTAAGTGATACAGAATAAATATGAACATCGTGAACTTCGTCAAAGCTCTTAGATTCTTGGTCAACGATGGATTGCAATTCTACAAACTTTATAAGCGTGTTATCATTCTTGATTCCAGTAATAATAAATGAAGCATTCAATTTCTCGTGATTGGATTTGTAGAACTGATTTAAAACTTTTTTTGACGAGGAAAACGGTATACCTAAATCATGTGACAAGGTATTGTAGGTTACTAATTGATCTGATTGGAAGAGTTTAGTGGAGATATGTTGTATCTCTTTTGCTGCTGACTCGTCCATAGTCATATTAACGAGACGCGTGAGAATGAGATAAAATGAGAAGAGGAGATAAAATGAGAATGAGAGAGAAATAGAGAAATAGAAATAGAAACAAAGAGAAACAGAACGAAATAAAATAAAAATAAAAGTAAATAAAAGAAAGAGAAACAAAAGAAATAAAGAGAAACACAAAGAAAACTAAAGTTATTAGAAACAAAATCAAAATCATTGTCAGAAACATTATCAACATCAAACAATATGAAACAATATCAACTATAACACCATATCAATTATAAAACAATATCAAAAACACTTTATCAATGAATTCTAAACACTAAACACATCACTAAAACTAAACCTATCACCTCCTTTCTACCTTCTTCTGGCAAATGTGTACACTGTAGCCCAAACTATTTTCACCTCTGTTTTATCACTCCAATTCATTTTCTCTTTTAACTCATCTATAAACTCATCCGCTATATCTTTCTTATGGGGAAAAACCAGCTTCCATTTGTGATAAGCACTCCAACTTGTCACATACAGTTTGAATTGATACAAGCTGACAGTTTTGGCTATATAAAGGGTGGTAGTTTTGTGTGGATTTTGTTGAGGATCATATTCATGTCTAATTATATCATAAAACATAGACTCAGGAACCGTTACTTCTTTGAGCAAACTATCTAAATAATCTCTTCCTGGCTGTTGCCATAATGGGCCCATAAGTTCAGCTTCAGACTTATCTAAAGTGTACTTATTGTAGATATCATTGGCTTGAGGATAATCAACAAATATAGGATCCTTATAGAACCAATAGGCCAAAGTACCACCGGGGTTTAAAATCCGGTAACATTCTTTAAAAAAGCTTTGGTGATCAACCCAATGACAACATTCGGCTCCAGTAATCATATCTACTGAATTGGGGTTGATTTCTGGAGGTGATTGTTCTGCTGGAGCTACAATAAAGTCGATATTTTGTGGGTTTTTAGGTCTATTTAAACATTGGGACACCATTGTTGATGAAATATCAGTACCTATAACTTTATTAAAGTACTGAGTAAGTTTAAGCCCTACAAAACCAGAGCCACACCCCACATCAACCGCCAATTGAGTATTGTGGGGTTGATGATAATTCATTAATGTAGTATAGAATTCATCTGGATAAGTTGGCCGAGCAGCATCATAATGTTGTACGTTAAAGTTGGATTCAGAATATGCAGACATTAAGGAAAAGAGAACAATTAAAAAAAAAAAAGGAAAAGAAAGGGAAAAGAAAGAAAAATAAAGGATTAAAAGAGGAGATATTAAAAATACGTCAAAATAGTGGCTGCAAATTGCGCACCGGGCCGGTACCGGAGACAATAAGGAGAATATTGTTTTATCTATGATTATTGAGTTGTAAGTTATTGAGTTGTGAGTTATTGAGTTGTGAGTTATTTTAATATTGTAATTTCATATATTTGATTTATATACTTTTCATAGTTTTTATATATTTTCATATATTTTCATATATTTCATATTTTCATATATTTCATATTCCATATTCCATATTCCATATTTCATCTCATTCACTACACTTCCTTCTTCTTTGCAAACATATAACATGTAGGCCAAATAAGTTTGACTTCATGATCATCATCCCACAGTAAAGTCAGTTTAATCTCATCAACAAATCTCTCAGTTATATCCTTTTCATTTGCATTATTAAGTTTCCATTGATGATAACCACTCCAAGTCCCCATCCAAACTTTTATTGCCATTAAAGAACTCGTTTTCTCCATGAATAAAGACGTTGAAGAAGGAGAATCTTTTTGAGGATGAAACTCTTTTCTAACTGATAAAGTGTATTTATCATGAGGAAAAGGAACGTTTCTATACATAGTACCCACATTTTCTCTTCCAGAGGGCCACAGTTGTCCCAAGTATTCAGGATCAAATAAGTATTTATTAAATATCTCAGTGGCTTTGTCATCATCAAACACAGGATCTGTATAACACCATATAGCCAAAGTTCCATTGGGTTTTAAAATCCCATGGTTCTGTTCATAGAACTCACTATAATTAAAATAATGGAAACACTCAGCTGCAGTAATAAGATCAACTGAGTTCTCTTTAACAGTAGATGGTGGTTGTTCTCCTGGACTCACAAAGAACTCAACATTATCATTATAGTGATCATTATCCTTACATTGTTTTATCATTGCTGGTGATAAATCTGTACCAATTACATGATCAAAATGATCCAGCATTTTGTTAGCAACAAACCCAGTTCCTGTACCTATATCCATAGCTAACTGAGAATCCCCACCAGAATTGATATGAAATTGGATTACTTCAGAATAAAACTCGTTAGGATAATCAGGTCTTACGGAATTATAAAGTTTAGCATTGAAGTCTTTATCTTTATAGATTGACATGACGAAGTGAAAGAAGTGAAAAAAAGAAGAAGATTAAAATAGAAACAAAAATAATGCTCGGATTTAAATATGCAAGTGATCAAAATTGATTTTGACACATAGTA
This sequence comes from Yamadazyma triangularis, assembly GCA_030573955.1. Taxonomy (NCBI): domain Eukaryota; kingdom Fungi; phylum Ascomycota; class Pichiomycetes; order Serinales; family Debaryomycetaceae; genus Yamadazyma; species Yamadazyma triangularis. The sequence continues at coordinate 96,031 of JAJMEC010000025.1, forward strand.
AAGAGACGACCAAATTGACAAATTGAACATTAAAATGTTGCTAAGACATGACCAGAGATTTAAATAAAGAGAAATAAAAGGATGTTGTAATCAGAGAGGGATAATGAGAATAAGGGAGATGAAAAGGAAGTGATAAAGTAAGGATGATATAGTAATGATATAGTAATGATATAGTAATGATATAGTAATGATATAGTAATGATATAGTAATGATATAGTAATGATATAGTAATGATATAGTAATGATATAGTAATGATGTCATACTAACACCTTCACACCTTCACATCTTCACCAACTCCATCACCTCCATCACCTCCATCACCTCCATCATCTCTCTCATCGTAAAGCATATACTATTAAAAATATTAATTATAAACAAAATGACCTCATTCACTATTTACATATTTTTCTTTGACTTTCTAGAAGCTAAGAACTCGTGGTACTTTTCTAAAGTGATTTTATCTTGTAATTGTTTATACTCTTCAACAAATTGATATTTAGTCCCAAGAATTCGATCCCAAATGGTGAAAAAAGGCTGGGAAAAATTGGACTTAAATCCCCAGCTTTGATGATGGATATCATGATAAAGTGAGTTATTAGGAAATATCATTTGAAATGGATCAAATGGTAACCTATATCCACAATGATCATCCACAGTTTTCATGGTAGCAAATGTATATAGTAATAAACTCTCTCTTGGAGTTAGACCAGTCACTATACTAGCAAGTCCTGAACCAGCAGTATCCAAAAGGAACCCCTCAACAGGATCATTATAAAGAGCACCATAAGCAAAAGGAACTTGAAGTCTATGATGACGGGAATGAAACATCCGATAAAGCGTCTTATTAATATGCATGTATCTGTGTAAAGTGTATTGCCAAGTATCAATAATGCAAAAGGCTACAAGAAGCTTTACCGCTGAAAACCCATACATATACAAATACCATATTACCAGATCAGGCAAAAACACCACCCACTTCTTAAGTTTCCACATATCATGCAATTCATACCCCGTCATAGGTGTAGGGTCTAGAAAATACAACGACAGCCCAATAATGGTCTGAACTATGTGTTGTATAATGACATCTTTAATGACGTCGCTTAACTTGGCCTTATTTTTAGCCAACTCTTCAGGACTGGGATGAATTCTATACTTTTCTGCCAAATAATAAACATCGATTATATGGAAAAATGACGAATATACCCAATAAGCCATTACTGGCGCCAAAATAGCCAAGATTCCATCAGGAATTCCTTCGATTAGATCAGGTCTTTTTGTTAATATCACATGGGGAGCTACTTTTTCGTCTGCTATAATAGACGAGAAGTTCTTTGGAGGAACTGATATAGGAGATACTGATAGCATAAGGGAGAAAAGAGGATATGTTAAATGGAATGGTTTAGTGGGATGATATGTTTATATAGTAATTACGCGAATGAGATGACCGACCGGGAAAGAGAGAGAGAGAAAATAGAAATAATTACTTAGCACCATCACGCGACACAGTAGAAGGTGATTGTGGTTGTGGTTGTGGTTGTGGTTGTGGTTTTGTGTATTTTGTGTATACTTTTTGTGTACTTTCTGTATACTCTTTGTTTCTCTCTCTTTTGTTTCTCTTTCTCTTACTTCTCTTATTTCTCTTACTTCTCTTCTCACTTCTCAACTTCTCCTTTTCCTCACTCACTTATCTTTCTCAGTTGTCTTCACTATGTCCAAAAACCTCAAATATTCAGGTGACGATATTTGGAAAAACAACATCGAGAAAATCGTATGTACTAAGTCGTGGTTACTTCTGTTGACTTCTGTTGACTTCTGTTGACTTTCATTCACTTTCATTCACTTGTATTCACATACTAACATTTAGAACTCGGAACTCTTCACTTTGACTTATGGATCTCTAGTATCCCAATTATGTAAAGACTTCAATAAAGATTATCAACAAGTCAACAATCAACTTGATAAAATGGGCTATAATATAGGTATTAGGTTGATTGAAGAGTTTTTAGCCAAAACTGGCATGCAAAGATGTCAAACATTTAAAGAAACTGCTGAAGTGATCTCCAAAGTAGGATTTAAAATCTTTCTTAATATTCAACCCATTATTGCCAATTGGTCAGCTGATGGAAAGTGTTTTTCATTGATATTAATAGAAAATCCTTTGGTTGAGTTTGTTGAACTACCTTTAGATCTGAAGTTAAGAAAAGATCTTTGGTATTCTCAAGTATTATGTGGTGTATTGAGAGGTGCATTACAAATGGTACAAATGGATTGTGATTGTTGGTTTATAAAAGACAGTTTAAGAGGTGACGAGCATACTGAATTAAGATTAAAGTTGAATAAGATACTAAAGGATGAAGTTCCTGCAGGAGAGGAGTAAGTCAATGATAAGTAGATGATATAAATATAAACGGTAACAAGAGTAGATGACTAGTACAGTTTTTATGTTACTATAGTGTTTTGTAACCTTCCATAAACTTCCATAACATTCCACACTCTATCACCTCATTTCTTCACCTCATTCACCTCATTTCTTCACCTCATTCACCTCATTTCTTCACCTCATTCACCTCATTTCTTCACCTCATTCACCTCATTTCTTCATCTCTATCACACTCATTCCCCAGTTTCCGCAGTGAAAATTATCTATTGTTTATTATTGCTAATCCCTATTTCATTACATTTCTAATGTCTACCAACACAAACGGGGACATAAAAACTAATAAACGATTTGACATATATCAAATAATAGATCATTTGCTCCATGTATTATTTTATGACCTTGTAGTTTGGCTTTGTTATTCCATAACTCATACTTTTTTCCGTGATATTAAAGTCAGAAGTTCCTTTAACATTCCCAAATCAGGTCCCATTATCTTTGTCATTGGGCCCCATCATAATCAATTTTTGGACGGAGGTATTGCTATCTCGTCAGTAAAACAGTATTCCAATAGAAAAATCTCCTTTCTCATTGCTGGTAAATCTTATAGAAGACGATTTATTGGATTACTTGCTCGGTTAACAAGAGCTACTCCTGTGGAAAGATCCCAGGATTTATTGAAATCGGCTACTGGTAAGATATTTCTTGATACTTCTGATGAATCAAATACAGTTATTATTGGTGAAGAAACCAAATTTACTGAGGAATGTGAAGTAAAAGGGTTAATTGGATTACCTAATTCCTTGGGTAATTTCCCCATTGCTTCCATTGAATCTGATACTAAATTGGTAGTGAAGAAGTCAGTATTTGGTGATGATGATTGTATTAATGAAAAGAGAAAGCTGCTTTTGACTGAAGGAACTAAGTATAAACTGGCTCCTCATATTGATAATAATCAATTATTCCAACACGTATTTCTGTATTTAAACCAGGGCCATGTTTTGGGGTTATTTCCTGAAGGAGGTTCTCATGACCGATCTGATTTGTTACCATTGAAACCAGGAGTGGCTATTATGGCTTTAGGAGCTGCTGCTCAAGCTTCTGACCCCAATCAAGTAATTAACATTATCCCTGTAGGGCTCAGTTATTTTCATCCTCACAAGTTTAGATCTCGAGCTGTTATTGAGTTCGGGAAACCCATTAAAATAACAAAATCTCACGGTGAAGAGTACCTTAAGGACTCAAGACCGGCTGTAGATGATCTTTTAAACACCGTCAACTTGGGTTTAAGAGAAGTCAGTGTAACTTGTGATGATTATGAAACATTAATAACTCTTCAAGCTGCTAGAAGATTATATACTTCTGGTCAAAGAGACAAAATCCCATTATCTATGGTAGTGGAAATGAATCGAAGATTAATCAAAGGCTATGAAATGCATAAGAATGATCCTGATGTGATAGAAATGAAGAAACTGGTTCTTGAATATAATAAAAAATTGATGTTATTGGGACTTCATGATCATCAAGTAGACTCAATATCAGAATCATATCGTATGGGAACATTTTTCCATTTTGTTGAGAGATTATTTAAAGTATTTTTATTTTTTGGTTTAAGTTTACCAGGGATATTTATGTTTTCACCTGTGTTTATTACAGCCAAAAGAATCCTGAGAGTTAAACAAAAAGAAGCATTAGAAAATTCCGTGGTTAAAATTAAGGCTATAGATGTTATTGGAACTTGGAAAGTCTTGGTAGCTTTAATATTGGCTCCTGCACTTTATATATTCTACTCAGTATTAGGAACCATTCTTATTGTTAAAAGTCGTCTTTTACCAGCCAATTTTTCTCGGGTGCTTATATTTTTGTATTGCTATTTTTGGTCAGTTTTAACAACCTACGCATCATTAAGAATCGGAGAAATTGGAGTGGATTACTACAAATCATTAAAGCCATTGTTCTACTCCATGATTAACCATGACCGAGCATTCCAACAAATCAATGAGCTTAAACAGTCTAGGAAAATATTAGCAGGAAAAGTAACCGATTTTTGTAATAGACTTGGCCCCAATATCTTTGAAGACTACGAAGAATTCCTCCAAAACTATAACCTTGGAAAGGATAATCAAGAACAAGAACAACAACAACAACAACAATCTTCAGATCCCGCTTCTAGAACCACTTCCAGAACTTTCAACATTGACAACTTAGCTGATGTGCAAATCTTTTCTAATGAAGACCCTGAAATGTACCAAACCTCTGCCACCAAAGACGCCACCAAAGACGCCACCAAAGATGAAAAGGAATCTAACGAATTGGGTCTGAAAATCCACAACGCTATGAGAAATAGAATTAAAGTTGATTAAAAAGAGATGGTTTTTTTTTTGCAGCCTACTAGATACAGGAATTAACCCTATATGCACCACCTTAATCGGTACAATCTGCACCCCCGGCAAAAATCGAGTTTCTTTTTCTCTATGTTATCGTCATTTATCTGACCCGCTTTTTGTGGCGCACGACCGCTGATATGAAACAACCGCAGTGGCAATAGTCATTAAATTGATTTCAGTGACTATTGTTTAGATTGCTGAAGGAATATTATTTATATACTTTTTCTTTATAGTGATTAAAAGTATATAATACTGAAAACATTGTTTTGATAATAAATCCTTTTTTTTTTGTTTCCTTTTCTTTTCTTTTTTTCACAGAACATTTTAACATTCCATTATGAAGATTACAGTTAGAGTATCCAAGGAGGTATCCTATGACGTAGCCATAAATGATGACTATAGTTACGACGATTTGATTGAAGTTATTAAAAATGAAAGTCCTGAAGGGTTTGAAATGCCACAGGATTTTAAGTTGGTCCATAATGGGGAGAGATTGGAACCCCAAGACGCCAAGTTGACTGACGAGAGTATTGTGATTTTGATGAGTAATAACGAAGTTCCTAAGAAGAAAAAGTCCAAGAAGAAATGTAGTTTTGGTAACTGTAGTAGTAACTACTTAAGAATGGTTGGTGATTGTCATCACTGTAATGGAAGATACTGTGCCAAACACAGGCTTTTGGAGGATCATATTTGTTCTGGTTTACAATATTGTAAGGATAATGCTCACGAACAAAATGCTACCAAGTTACAAAACGAACGGACTATTTCCAGCAGGGTTTAGAACTGGAGAAAAGTGAAGGATATTGTTTTATTTTATTACTTTTATTATTATTATTATGATTATTACACTTTAGAGACCGTTTGCTTTATATAATTCATTTCTATTCATTTCTTAATATATACATTTTAATCGACTAAATTACTCAACACCTCTTGATACTTCCCATTAGTTACATTGTTAGCTTTGATAAGAATCTTTTCTGCTTCTTTATAAGTGTCTTCTTGTTGTTGACTTTCTAACTCGTATAAGTTAGCTAATGAGATCTTAGCTTCTGCTATTTGAACCCAAGTATCAGGGTTTTCATCATCCCAAGCTTTATCAAGACATGATATTGCTTGATGTAAAAGATGTTGACTTTGTGATTGAAGTTGGGATTTCTCCTTTTCATCAATTTCGTTGTTATCTTCTTCTTCTCCATAAACGATATCCAAATAATTAGAACTTGGTTCTTCTGCTTCTCTTAAATACGATTGACCTAATCTTTTGTTCAAGTCTTTGTTGGTAACACTTTTGACGTAATCATGAGTTTGATTTCTCCACCAAGAAAGGTACTTTTCCGAGTTCCGAATATCGGTTAAAGGGTGATTTTGTGGCAAAACTGAACTTTTTTCAGCTTCATCATCATCATCATCATCATCTTCATTGTCCAGATCATAATTATTACCAAAACTGTCTATCAAGTACAAAAGATCATCAAAACGAGTCAAAACGATAGCTTTAAGTTCTTTATTTTCCAGGTTTAATCCCTTTTCATATAACTCCATTGTTTGTTGTAAACTGTCCTTGATAGTACTATCATTACTGGAATCCTGAGTCAACCGAGCTATGTGTTGAATGATGATTTGTCCCAACATTACATTGGTTTTAGCCAAAAATAAGTCAGCAGACTCAGAATACTTCTCAAGCCCCAAATCAAGTCTCTCCAAAGCCATATCAATAATGGTTTCAGTTTCTTTTTCGTCATGGTTATAATTGGTCAACTCAAACAATGATAATCCATAGATACTATGGAAATAGTCAGGAATCGATGTCACATCTTCAGTATTTCTTAAAATCCTATCACATTCATGAATTACTCCATTAAGAATCAACTCATTTTTATCATCATTGGTTTGGTATGTCTTCCATAACCCTTTTAATTGTCCCAATTCATCATCAGCATCAAATTCTTCACCCAATTCTACTTTAAGCTCAGACGTTGTATTTTCGGGACTTTCCGACTTTTTAGACTCAGAAACTTCAACAGAGTCACTTTCTCCATTGGTGTTTTGTTTCTGTTTCTTTGCTTTGGCAACTTTGCCGATTCCTAATTGTCGTTTAGCCATAGTGAAGACACCATCGGAGAACGAGAAAGAGAGAAAGAGAGAGAGAAGAAATCGATGACACACGTGAAAAAGCACATGACATCTCACACGTGCTATGTAATCATCTCTGTCACTATAGACATCATCATTACATCACAAGTCAAGTTTACTACTAATAACTATTCTTTATCACATACTTGATGACCCTTTTGACTACCTGCATTACCAAAAAAGAGCACCACTTAGTGTTTGGTGGAGACAACGGGCTCACAGTGGCTCGAGTCAATGCCATAGTTAACAGTGGAGCTAAGGCTATAGTGATTAGTGACAATGAATGTCCTACTAGTCTTGAAGATAAAGTTAATTCAGGAAAGGTTATATTCCACAAGAAGGAAGCAGAAGTGGGTGATTTGACATCATTTGGAAGAAAAGATGTGGATTTCGTTGTGGATAGAGTGTTTATTGTTAGTCATAATAGTAAAGTGGAGGAGATTTTTCACCGGTGTTTGAGGCTTAGAATCCCCATAAATACCACTGATAGAGCTGACTTTAGTACGTTTACATTGTTATCGACATATGAAAATGGACCTTTTAAAGTTGGTGTTAGTACACTGGGAAAAGGATGTAAGTTAGCCAGCAAGATAAGACGAGAGATTGTCAATGGGTTACCTGAGAATATTGATGAAATCTGTGATAATATAGGTAAATTAAAACAGGAAATAACTCAACAAGACAATGTAACAGAAGATGCTGGAGAAAATGAAGAAGATTCTGTTAATAGCACGACACTTAATAAGTTAGTTGATGAGTTTGGTATGAGCAATAATGACAGAAAGAGTCTCAGATCTCGGTGGTTATCACAGATTGTGGAGTATTATCCTTTGGCCAAGTTAGGAAGTATTACCATGGCGGATTTGGAAGCTAACTATAGTTCCAATTCAAGCCAAAACCAACACGAACTTACCACCAAAAGACAGAAAACTGAACCTAAAGGGAAAATATCCCTTGTAGGTGCTGGACCTGGATCGGCCGACCTTCTTACCGCCGGAGCAATCAATGAAATAATGACTGCTGATTTGGTTTTAGCCGATAAGCTTGTTCCCCAACAGGTTTTAGATGTCATTCCTAAGAAAACCAAAGTGTTTATTGCCAGAAAGTTCCCGGGAAACGCCGAAAATGCTCAACAGGAGCTTTTAACTATGGGACTCCAAGCATTGGAACAGAACCAGAATGTGGTTCGATTAAAGCAGGGAGATCCATACATTTTCGGCCGTGGAGGTGAAGAATATGGTTTCTTTAGCCAAAAAGGGTTTACACCTAAAGTAATTCCAGGGATCACATCAGCATTGGCAGCACCAGTATTAGCCGGGATTCCTGTTACACACAGAGACGTTTGTGATCAGGTATTGATTTGTACAGGAACAGGGAGACGAGGAAAGGTTCCGGAATTACCCGATTACAATCCCAGTAGAACTACGGTGTTCCTTATGGCGTTACATAGAGTGGTGGAGCTTATACCGAAGTTAGTGGAAGAGAAACAGTGGGAATGGGATATGCCGATGGCGGTAATAGAACGAGCCTCGTGTCCTGATCAGAGGGTTATTAGGACGACGTTGAAGTATGTTGGAGAGGCTATTGAGGCGAATGGGTCTAGACCTCCTGGGCTTTTTGTGGCTGGAGATGGGTGTAAGATATTGCATGAAGTGGAGGAGAAGTGGAGGGTAGAGGAAGGATGTAGTTAGGGAGGAGGAGAAGTAGTGATGTATGTTTATTTATACTGTATATAATAAAATATTTATTTATAATTTACAATTTACAAGTTACAAATTATAAGTTACAATTTATCCATCATCAAAGGAATTGATACTCATAATTGTTATCGTTCCTCAAATCATCATTCTCACAATTCCTCATAATTCTTATCATTCTCACAATTCCTCATAATTCTTATCATTCTCACAATTCCTCATAATTCTTATCATTCTCACATCATCCTTCTCACATCATCCTTCTCCCTCACCCTCAATGTTATCATTCACTAGAAACCTCTCCAAAGCATTTGTGTTCGATATCGATGGAGTCCTTCTCCGCGGTAAATCGGCCATCCCCCAAGCAAAACCAGCATTGGAATTATTATCCCATCATAAAATCCCCTTCACATTAATGACCAATGGTGGTGGTGTCACTGAATCTCATAGAGCTCACCACGTCTCCAATCTCATTGGTGTTCCTATTTCCCCCCTACAAATAGTCCAAAGTCACACGCCAATGCGAGTGTTTGCTCAGAATAACTTATACAATCGGGTATTGGTAATAGGTGGTGAAGGCGATATGGCCAGACACTGTGCCTACGAGTATGGATTTAAGGACGTAATCATGCCAGTGGACCTAGTTAGTCACACGCCGGCAATCGCACCTCACCATCGCACCACTAAATACGACATAGAGAACTATGCCCTTCCACCAGAGACTCTTGATTTGACTCGACCTTTTGATGCCATTTTGGTGTTCAATGATCCTAGAGACGTCGGTACAGATACTCAGGTGATTATGGACTTACTCACGTCACAAAATGGGGTGTATGGAACTAAGCGCCAGGTTCATTCGGGGACTCCCGCGGTGCCTATTGTGTTTAGTAACAATGATTTCTACTGGGCCAATGAATTTAATCTCCCCCGGCTAGGCCAGGGCGCATTCCGTATGGCTGTGGAACGGTTGTACCACGAAGTCGCCGGGGCGCCCTTGATTTCCACCATCTTGGGGAAACCATTTTCTGTGCAGTATCGCTTCACTCACAGCCTTATGGTGGATCCTCATACATTACCACCATTGAACCAAGAGCCCAAGTCGTCACCGTTTGATAAAATATATATGGTGGGCGATAATCCTGCCAGTGATATTCAGGGTGCTAATGATAATGGCTGGGATTCTTTATTATTGCGAACTGGTGTGTACAGAGATGGGGATAATTTAACCACAAAGCCTTCAGTGGGCATATTTGATAATGTGTTGCTGGGGGTAAAATATGTAGTAGAAAACCAATAGAATGATCTAGATGCACCGAAAATGCACTTTTTTAGTATACGAGGCCGATTGGTGAGGAGGTTCCCAATTAGGAAATTTTCTGTTGCTTCTCTCCTGTTTCTCCTGTTTCTCCTGCTTCTCCTTCTCCTGTCTCTCCTTCTGCCTTATGCTTCCGGGGCAATACTCCCGGCGCTTCTCCCGGGACTCACTAAATTTGCAACTATTAGCGACCAAGAACTTTTCTTTTTTTTGTCATTTATTACGTATATTACATTACCTATTAAGACAAGCATAAACCCCTCTGCTTCTAATCTTTCTACAATCTAAAGCCATTCTCTTTGAAACCCTTTTTCTATCTTTTTAACATTGACTCTTCTTCCATTTTTCCCTTTACATACTTTATTGTTTAATACCTCTTGGGCGGCTACTGCGCCTCCTTTGCGCTTTACCAATTTAGCATGATATAATCCACAAGCATTACACAAGGTTCTAACTCCATTGGGACCTCTTCTCCACTCGGGAGTTTCTGTGGTTCCACATCTGTGACATTTGTTGGTAGTTTTGCTGACTATCTCTGGTACCATCCATTTTTGATTTGGTGGGCTTGGGAGATGTTGAGGATGATAAGTGTAGTATGGGGTGAAGTATTTTTGGTAGTAAGGCATGGGGTGAAGTTGATGCTGGAAAGGAGGTAACTGACGAGGCAGAGTGCTTGTACTTGGTTCTGGTGATGGAGAATCAAGTTGTGGTGATAATGATGGTAATACTGAAGGAGATCCAGCCAGTGGAGAAGTAGCCGCCGAGCTTGTAACTGAATTTGTCGACGTCAATGATGGTAATTTATAATCAGCAGGTGATGTGGAAGGACAAATTGATGGTAATTTGCGAGCATTTAACGCCAATTCATTTATTGGAGGTAATTTGATTTCTCCATGGGTATGATTAATAGATGGAAGACTTATTACACTCATTGGATATGGATATGAGTATTTATAGATTAAGATATTATACCTGAGTAACTGAGTACCTTTATAACTTTATAACTTTATAACTTTGTAACTTTTTGATATTATTCTAAATGGGTTTTTTTTTTTAAAAAAAAAAAAAATGAAACTTTTGTAATTCAATTAACATTCCCTCCGGATCATTCTCCTTTTATACATGTCTAGGGTCCCTTAATTTCAAATTAACTTTGTTGGAATCATGCATAAATTGCGCATCGCATACCAATATCACACTCTATTTTTGGAATTAGATTAAGTAGAGGATCTGCATCCTAACACCGGCATTTACGGAGAAGTAAGTTTCCTGCCGAAACATGAAATTTGTAATTTTAACAATTGAACAATCTGCAAGAGAAATCAATGCGGTTGTTCCAGAATGTGGTCATTTGCATCTGGACCGAGGGTGGTTCTATTGGTTAATGATTACTACTACTGTGGTTATAATTACTACTGCTGTGGTTATAATTACATATTTGCAATGATAACACAAACTATAGAGTATATAGTCAATCATGGACATACCGGGGTTTGACCTCGAGACTTTTTTCCACTTCCAAACCTTATATCCGGTCCGATTATCTGAATCTCACAACCTTATTCGCTCGCCCACCAAATGCAATGCGCCCACTATATTTGCTCACAAAAACCACGTGTGAGGGAATCTGTCTTATGACTGTTTTGAGCGCAACCTTAATTTGGAACCACAGTTGATTCATCTTAGCGCCTCTAATCTTCGATTAGGTTAGAGTTTGGGTCCTAGGATCTGTGGCAATGTCAAAACAGTCTAGACCTAGGCATGTTTCATGATTCTCGTTTATGAGAGAATTAGTTTGCTGTGGTTTACAGTATTAAGCATTACTGAACTACAGATTAACTCCACCACACCTTAAACCTATCTCCGCGACCTACTTTAGTTATAGAACACTCGCTTAAAAGTGATGACTAAAAGCTGTTGTTTCTCCAAATGGGTAATAGTCAAATTTCATGAAGTTACCCAATAAGTAAAAAACAACTTTGAAACCATGATCGGATGCAGCCATACCAGAGCCTAGTTTATCCGAGAAACATGAAACGATTTCTCAATAGATAATGCGGAGCTAAGATGCGTAATAAAGCAAGTGAAAAAAAAGGCTGACGATAAGCGCAAATAATAATGTCCTAAACCGTAAACCAAATTACTTTGTTTGCTACTGCCGGCTATTGATCCGATGCGGTGGGATGATTATCATATTTTACCTCTTGATTACTTTGGTCAATACGATCTGCAACGATAAGAACAGCCAAGAAACTATTCATGTACCAGATTTACGGCAAGTTTACGGCAGGTTTAAGAGAAGTTTTAATAGAAGTGTCAGGTTTAAGAGAGCCGACTATGGGAAATCCTGTCACTCCCAGTTGTTATCTGCATAGTCATTGGGGAAGCTATCGGGGAAGCAGGGTTGAAGCAGGGTTGAAGCAGGGTTATTCGGTCATAAGGAACCTATAGAACAATAGCCATGTGGGAATATTTCTATGAGGGAATTTTGGTGTTTTGGTGTTTAATTATTTGATGCATTATCAGTGAACTATTGGTCATTAAGCTTTGATAAATTTTTTTTGCGCTTGATGATTTTTATCTAAAATTCGAGTTGTTTTTTTTAGATTATGCAATAGATAGTTAGTTGAGTGTTTAATTGGCTCAAATAAACTACTACTTAGAATTGTATAGATAACTTTGAAAACTTAGATAACTTAGAATCCCCTAGGATTGGCTTTTTTGTATTAGGTATTAGTTTATTTAGCATTAGTTTATTTAGCATTAGTTTATTTTACTTAACTCCATTTTACTTCACTCCATTTTACTTCACTCTATTTTACTTCACTCTATTTTACTTCACTCTATTTTACTGTTCTATTTCTCCCTACTCCCAAACACCACCGGTTCCAAAGACCTAACGACGTGGCATTACCAACGTTTCTCACCATGGAAAAATTTCGCCAATAGAAGTCAATTTATTAACTATGACGAATGAAACCTATGACTTCCCATCTATTCGTATGTAAATAAAAGAGATTAATGATTTTTGATATATTTACTAACTATAATAGCTCCACAAAAGGAATTAGATGATCATGATGTTCCATTTCTTCACAGAGATCACTGTGCTTCTCATTTGATCAATTACTACAAATGTCTTGACAAGGGGACTTCATTTTGTAGTTCCACCAAAGATGAATTTTACAAGTGTCAATACTTATCGTTGAAACAAAGATTAGATAGTCACAAGCCTTAGTATAATGCATAATACACGTTAATAGAACTGACATACTGACAAGCATAGTCTATGTAATGGTGTTTAGAGACAAGATTGATTTCATTTACTAAACTATTGATCATATAACAAAACTATTCTTTTTCTTTTTTTCTAGATTACAAACCTTATGATTAGACAAGACTTTAAAGTTAGTTTATTTATCACTTAAGTCTCTTTCACTACTCTCATTAAACTTGATCAACTTCTCTATTATTCTCAACTCTTCACTTATTCTCAACTCGCGAAGTAATTTCTAAAGAAAATCTTTTTATTGGACAATTATCATAAGTCATGGGTGTTACTGAATTTCCTCCTCTTCGTATGTATATTGGTAGATAAAGTGACTCTTGGATTCAGAAATTTCCAAGGAATTCAAATATCTTATTTTTTTTGATGAAAATCACTAACATTATTTAGTCTCAGAAGATGATTTACAAAAATATAAAGTTCCATTAAGATGGAGAGATAGATGTGCTGCTTATTTTGCTTTATATCAAACGTGTTTGATTAGACAATCTGCTAATGGTAAAGTTGACTGTGGTCATGATAAACATGCTTGGGAAGAATGTCAAAATTTGGATTTGATTAGAAGAAAAGAAGAGTTACAACAAGTCAAAGCTGCTAGAAAAGAAGAAGCATAAGCATATGTAGAAATATACAAACGAGAAAAGAGCAGAGAAGATAAGAGAAGAGAAGAGAAAAAGAAAAGAAACAACATTTAGAAGGGATTAAATCTCTAAGACAACAACATCTCCAACAACGCCTCTTGAAACCCCTCTTGAAACCCCTCTTCAAACATCTTACATCTTCGCTCATTTCTAAGTTACTACTCCTACCATTCCCATTTTACTATTCTTTAAGTCTGTCCTGCTTCAGAAACTAGTTACAACATAAATGCAACCCACCGTATCATTCACAGTTTCATTCTGACTCTGATGTCCGCACTCTATATCAATCTGGTCTAATACAAAGCTCTATCTAATTACAGAGTTACTGAAGAAAAAAAAAATTTTCTGAGGATTTCTTTCCCTCTTTATACCAGCAATAAATGACCGCGAACTAATTTTAAGGGATCTTTAAACATTAATCATGAGTAAAGAAGAATTAAACGTTGTTTCCAATGATCCTGTAGAATCAATTGATGATTTCGGAAGTTCTGATAAAAAAGAGACAAAATCAGATAAAGAACAGGAACAAGAAAAATCCGAAAAACCCGAAACCCCCGAGAAATCAGAGAGACCAGAAGCAACTGAAGAGGAAGAAGCTCCACCAGCTCCACCAAGACCAGTATCACCAGTTTCATCAATGAAAAAAGATTTGAAAGATGCTTTTCCTAGTACTGATGATAGGTTGATTACAGGGATTTTGGTTGCTTCTCAAGGTAATATGGATTCGGCCTTCAATGCTTTATTATACATCAATGATGATAGTATAGAAGAACCAGAAATCGCTGTACCAGCACCAGCACCAGCGGCAACAATAAATGCTAAAGTTTCAACCCAACAAGAGTTGACTGATGATGAATTACTTGCCAGAAAGCTTCAAAAAGAATTTGAATTGGAAGAAAGAAGAAGAATGAGAAGAAGAAAGGAAAAGGAAAGAAATCAACAATTTAGTGAAGATAGTGGGGATGAATTTGAACAATTAAAGGATACTTTTAATCAGGGATTAGAAGATGCTAGAACTACTTTAAACGGTTGGGTTAGTGGGTTTGCTAAGAAGTTTGATGGATTAGCTGAAGGTGAAGATGATTCTCAACCACCACCAAAACCTCCTAGAAAAGATAATGCTAAATTATTTGGAGCTTTAGGTGGATCATCATTTAATCAAAAGAGAAGTAACAAATTCGATGAAGATCCTGAAATCATTGATAATGATTTCCATCAAAAGATTAATTTGAATAATAACGATCCTCCAAAGGAGAAGAATTGGCAGCCAATGAGTAGTGAACCTGTCAATAGTGATGCTTTTATGGTTGATAGTGATGATGATCTCGATAACGATAACAAAAAGAATATCAATTTGTGATTTGGAGAAAGAAAAAAACAAAGAAAGAAAGAAAGAGAGAAAAATGACTTTGTTCTTATCTTCATATATATAACCTATTTACAATATACATATATATGTAACGCAAACTCTATGATTTTTTTTTTATATAGATTTATTTTTTGTTACCAGTTTATCTTTTTCTTTTTCTTTTTTTTTTTCTGTTTCTGTTTCTTTTTCTATTTATCTTTTTCTTTTGATTTTCCTCTTCACTGCTTAAATAAGTTCAATGTCTTAAACAAAGGCTTATTAATTGTGTTTAAATCATTGCCATTCATATTATATTTCTTCCAATCAACTATTGGTGCCTTTAAAATCTTGTGTTGTTTGGGTAAATTCAAATCATTATTTATTAATTTAATGAAAAAATCCACAACTTCATAATCACCAAATTCAAGTAAATTGGATAAATCTTTAATATCTTGTTGAATTTTCGATCTATTATTATTCAATAACCTCAATGATGATGTTAAGGCAATATAATCCGGATTCTCATTAAGATCAATGGTATCGGCAGAAGAACCATTAACCACATGGTCATTATCGTTAGTTATATAGTCATTATTAAGGGCGTCATCGTCATAGGCATTATCATAAGGTTTACTCTCATTATCGGCTTCATCGTTATTAGCAGCTTCATCGTTATCAGCGGTTTCATCGTCGTCATCATCAAGTTCATCCTTAGGAGTCAATAGCTGATCACATTTGTTTGACTCAAATGACACCGACTTTTGATGATAACCCTTTCTTGGTGATGTGGCATTGGAGGAAGTATCTGAAGGAGAAGGTGATCTTGGGAATTTATAATAATTTTTCACATCAATATTCATTTGTTTAAGTTTCTTATTATAATTGGTATTGGTGTTAGTGATATCCTCTAATTCATTCACCTTTCTCTTGTGAATGTTGACTTCCGATATGGCCATTATGGAAATAAATAATATACAAATCAAATTAAATTAAATTAAAAAAAAAAGGAATAAACGAAAAAAAATTAAAAGTATAATAAAAAACAATTACCAGAAAACAACCAACGATATTAACGACACTAAAGGCCAACTATATTACAGGAATGAAGGAACCAAAGCACAAGGAAAAAGGAAGGCACTTCGAACAGGGTGAGTTGTCGCGTAGTTAAGGAAGGCGACGTTACACTAAGGCAAGGAATTTGATGTTTACCTGGCAATAACTAACTTTGAAAATAAAGGGTTATAGAGATTTTTCAAAATAACAGGAAATACCCTTTTAAAATTGATTAGGGGATGACAATCGGGCGACAATGGAGGGGGCACGACTCCTTTAACAATCACGACATTTGCCTTCGGGGGTGCAATATCGCGCGACATTCCCCCTTTTTAAGGAAGGGGTGTCGATTACCGGAGATAGGCACAGTTGCAAAAAGGGAAGTAGATGTTTAGGATGATATGGTGAATGGTGAATGGGGATTATGGTGATGTGGTGATATGGTGAATGGGGATTATGGTGATGTGGTGATATGGTGATATGATGTCACAGTTATTAGAGTGGGATTAGTTTATTAGTTTATTAATATTTTATAGTTTTTAGGGAGAGATAGTCTCTCTCTCTCTATATATATATACATACACATACATACACACACACACATACACACACACACACAAACATAAACATAAACATATTCACTTTACGAATTACATCCTACCACGGTTATAAAAACATTCATAGATCTGATATATCTCCCCAATTACATCATTACAACTACATCATCCAATACATTATATTGTAATTACGCTCTCCATATACTATATACATACTTATTTATCACCTCCTGGTAATTGCTTTTTATCACCAATTACTTTTCCTTTCAACTTGTTAAAATCTTTCTTCATCTCTTGCCCTTGTAACTTATACTTGTAAAACAACCCATGTTTTTGCCGTAATTCTTTATTCTTTCTTTGGACTTCTCTATCAACAATTCCAATTTGTTCATCATAAGGAATCCCTGCTTCAGCTTCAGCAATGGTTTCTTTACCAAAGATATAATCAAACACTCTTCCATCACTCCAAAAGAATCCTTTTCTATCCACAACCCAATTCTTGATGGTTTTATTTTTATCATCAGCTTCTCTTAAAACAAAGAAAAACAATGAATTATCACTAGTTCCATAAAACCCTTTACCTGTCCAAACCCGACCTCTATGCTTTCTGGAAATGTTACTCAATGGAATAGTCACTACAGGTGTAGGTCTTCCAGGAACTAAGGGATATGTAGTTAACCGAATATGCTCTACAGGTCCTGGTAAATAATACATTCGTCTAACCAATCTATTAGGCAAAGTAAGTATTCCATAAGCAGCTGAAAAAGCTATAAGAGAAAATGTGGAATTCTTCAATAATGACATTAACCATTCTCTCTTTCTAACAATTTCATTCTTTTCTTGTTCATTATCTTCAAAGTCTTTATTAGCTTGGAAAAATGCATATTCTCCTAAAACACATCCATATATCAACATCGTAGCACCAAAACAAAAACATATCAAAAAGTATAATCTATGAGGTTCACTTTCATAGATTAATTCTGGTTCCGTTCTATTCTTTAATATATTAATCACTTGTCTAAAACTCAACGTCTTTGATACTTTGGGAACATTTGGTTTGGGTAATAATGTCGGCACGTTTTCTTTCCCTAAAGGAAACTTTGGCATTCGATCTTTTAAATCATTACCTTGAACTTTCTCTCCAGGAATAAACTGTTGTATGGTTTTCCAATCTTGTTGATTTATCTCTGGTGGTTTTTTGTCTTTGTGATCAGGAACATTACTTTTGTACCTGTAGGCTAACACAAAAGAAACATTTGGCTTTGGTAAAACGGTTGAACCCAACCATAATCTCTTAGGACCTAATACCTTCAATTGTGTTATCATTGGTTTCTGAGTAAAACTGAAAAATTTGTTAGCGATGTATAAACGGAGTGTACTTACCAACTGAATCATTGGAACTCTAAAAATGTATTGAATATTATGGGAAGAAATCTGTAAAAGAAGTCTAAAAAAGCTAAGACGAAAACCATATCAACGCTTTCACCATATAAAAAGTAATCTTCCACTTTTGACAGTATTTATGACACTTTTTTTTGACACCCAAAATTGACCCTTCTCTTGTCTCATATCATCGCTGCGAAATTTTTCAAAATCGTAGTTTTTTCACTATATCATCTCATGTTTGTATTATCAAAACTTTCAGACCTAATAAGGGTACCGCCTCATACTTTCAGCATACCAATACAAGAAGCATTAAGCAATGAAATCCACACAAAATATTGTAATAAGATCATAAATAACCTTGGTCTAGCTATAAGTCTATGGGATATATTGGATATTAAAGATGGACTTTTGAAACCAGGAGATGGAGCTTCATTTATTGAAGTCCAATTTCGTTTAATTGTTTGGAAACCATTTGTTGGAGAAGTCATAGAAGGTGTCGTTTCAGATTGTACCATTGAAGGAATTAAAGTTAAATTGAATTTCTTTGATGAAATATTTATTCCTAAAGCTTATGTGTTTGAAAATTGTTCTTATAGAGCAGCAGAAAGAGCTTGGGTATGGCAACCTGATGAAGAAACAGAGTTATTCATTGATATCAATGAACGCATAAGGTTTAGAATAGAAGAAGAGGTGTTTATAAATGTTAAACCTAAACCTGAAGAACAACAACAACCGCATTATCAAATACAACAACAACAACCACAACAAGACAAACCTAATGCACCACCTCCATATGCTATAGTAGCATCATGTCAAACAGAAGGAATGGGATGTGTTGCATGGTGGGATTGAGGTTAAGTATATATAAATGTGTGTGTCATTTCCTGTTTTATATAGATATATAACTCAATTATATTGCATGTATTCACTGGTAGAACTGAATTTCAGATTACCTTTAATGACTTTATCAACAGCTTGTAAGAAATCTTTTTCATTAGCAACTTTTCTTCTAGCTCTGATAGCAAACATACCAGCTTCAGTACATACAGATCTTAATTCAGCACCAGTAGCATTTGGACATAACCGTGATATTAATTCCCATCTTATACCTTTTTCACAACTCATAGTTTTAGAATGAATTCTAAAGATATTAGCTCTACCATCTAAATCTGGTAATGAGAATTCAACTTTTCTATCAATTCTACCAGGTCTTAATAATGCAGGATCTAAAGTATCAGGACGATTAGTAGCAAACATTACTTTAATATTACCTCTTGGATCAAACCCATCTAATTGGGAAATCAATTCCAACATGGTTCTTTGAACTTCATTATCACCTCCAGCACCATCATCGAATCTGGCTCCACCTATAGCATCAACTTCATCAAAGAAAATGATACAAGCTTTTTTGGTTCTAGCCATTTCAAATAATTCTCTAACCATTCTAGCCCCTTCACCAACATACTTTTGAACCAATTCTGAACCAATGACTCTTATAAATGTGGCATCAGTTCTATTAGCCACGGCTCTAGCACATAATGTTTTCCCAGTACCTGGAGGTCCATATAATAATACCCCTTTTGGAGGATCAATCCCTAATTTAACAAATCTTTCTGGCGATAATAATGGTAATTCCACCACTTCTCTTAATTTTTCAATTTGTTCTTTACATCCACCAACATCACTATAAGTAACATCAGGTTTTTCTTCCACTGTCATCATGGTAACAGAAGGATCAATTCTTGGGGGTAAAGGTAATTGGATCTCATACTTTTGTCTATCGACTCCTACTCTCATTCCTTCTTCAATATCAGTTGGAGAAACTCTTTCTCCCAACCCAACAACAAACTTGGCAATTTGTTTAATATTTATTACATACTTGGATTTATTATCAGCATTTTGTAACAACCCTGGTTGAGGATTAGGATTAGTAGCCTCAATGATCTTCGTACATCTGGCCACTTGTAATGGTTGTTCTTGTGACATTCTTTGCTTATCACCCATAATATCCCATAAATGAGGCACAGCCAATCCAGTGTCACTTTCTTTAATACCAATGTTCTCTTTAATTCTATCTTCAATATCCTTCAAGTCCTTTTCTATTTGCTTCAATGTGTCGGCATAAGGTGCTGCTCCATACGTCTTCAACACCTGAATATCTCCTTCACTCAATGGCACTATCTTTTCATTGTTTTCTTCGTCGTCGTTGGATTTGTACTTATCCCAATCAGCTTTAGGAGGCATGATGCTTTACAGTTGTTGAGGTTTGGTGGCGATAGCGCGAAGTAAAGTGAGAGATTTGTGAGGTGTAGATGGTAGTGCCTGGGCCATAAAAGCACTGATTAAATAAATTTATTGCATTTACAATCTGAGGTTAATATTTATACACTAAAATACAATATATACAGCATTATCTATAAGCTGCGTAAAATATCATGACCCATGGTTAAAATGGCATCAATATCTTTGGTATCACTCATAAGAAGTTTAAGTAAAGAAGACAAGTCACGGGACAAAGCTGATAATTGGGGAGTATAATCACTTTGAACATTATAGACCAAATAATTGACAAGATTTAGCATTAATTGGAAATTGTTCACAAATTCTGGGATTGAATCGGGATTAGAAACGTATTGATAATCATCTTTATTTGTGGGCAAGTTTTGCGTATTAAATTTGACAACGTTGAAAAGTTTTTTATAACAAGGTAAGGAATTTATACTAAGACCAACGATATTTGTCAGGGATTTTCTATCATTATTTAATAATGATAATGAAAAGAACTGAGAAATGAATTGTAAAGTGAATTGAGATGATTTTGTCGATGATAATTCATCCAATTCAATGGATAAATAGTAATAACACATATTTATAAACAAGGTACTTTCTTGTAGTTTAAAAGGTTGATGACTCCCATAAAGTAAATGAATCCAACGAGTGACATTATTTCTCCAGCTATCTAATGATTTGGAAAATTCAGCCAATTCTGAACTACTAACAGCCTCAATATCTGCTTTTAATTTCATAAGGATAAATTTATCTTCTAATCGGTAATACTCGGAATGTTGATTAAAGAAGGAATTATTGAATTGATCCAAGTAAATAGTATCAATATTTGGTAATTGACTAGGAATATCATTTAATAAACTAAAATCTTTTTCAATGAAATAAACTGACCAAAAATATCGTTTTTGAATATCTTTATGTGTAGAATCCATACTTTCTGATTTTTTATAAAGTTTGAATCTAAGGACTAATCTAGCCAATACTCCTACCAAATTCCATTCCATATCTTCATTACATCTTTGACTATAATAAATTGTGAATAAGATTATTAATTTCAAATTTTTCTGATTGACTTCTGTGAAAGATCCTTGAGGATTGAAGTCTATGACATCAAGAAGATTTTCAATATTTTTTTCACTAAAATATTCATTGAAAAGAGATTTTTGGTTTATAGAATCATAAATAACACATCCAATTGCCAATAGTAAATAATCAGGAAAGCTTACTATAGATTCGGTCTTAAAATCAATAGAATTCACCATATTTAAATAATAATGCTTCTCAAATACAGGGAAAAGGTGTTCGTTATTGTAGAAAAAACTATGGATAAAATTCATAGGTAACTCAGTATCATGGAAAGCTTTTATAGTCATAAATTCATCATTAAGGTTTCGGGATTCAGTTTGTTTTTTTTGAAATGATTTAGCTAGAAGCAGTCCATTAAATAATTTGGTGTTCTTATAATCTCTTCTATAACGATCATCTTTCTCACTAGACAACAATGAAGATACTGTGACAGAGTTAGGGGTTTCAGTATTAGGAACAATGTTCTGAACAGTGGTGGAATCAGATCTAAGTCCAACATTAACATTAACATTAACATTGGCATCATCATCATCATCATTATCATCATTATAATTATCACCCTTAGAATTGCCGCTCTCATCTCCTTCAACACTCATAATCATTCCATTATGGTCTTGTTCCGTCACTCTTTTGGGCCGCCCAATCCCTCGTGCAAAGTAAACACAATCATTCCCAGTTTTGGCACAGTAATTACATGTAGGAAACTCCTTCAGACACTTCTTTTTGATTCTGTAACATCTATCACAATTAAACGGTAAAGAGCCGCCTTCGGGGGTTTCTACAATCCGTTTTGGTTCCTGACCGTGGATTTCTTTATAATTGTTCGTAGCACGAGTCTTCTGCCGTTTAGGATCCTTACCATTCTGATCATCTGAATACACTCTAAACGTAGTAAAGCCTTCTTTAGTAGACATTAGTGATTGAGGCGGGAATAAAAATTTGAATGAGAAACAAAAAAGGGCCGAATGAGCACTACCCAATTAGGATATGTAGATTACAGTATATACAGGAATGATCTATATGGTAATACTATAGACATGGCAATGTCCATTATGCTGGGACTTCATCATTAACTTCAGATTCTTGTTGAGTTTCTGCTTGTTGTCTTAATTGGGCAAACTCGTATAAAGCCTTTTCTCTTAATTCATCCAACATCACTGATTGATATTTGGAGTTAAATGATGGTAATGGTTCATGTTGGACCAAATCCGATCTCCAATGTTTATCCTCACCTTTTCTCCATAAACTTTCCCAATGAATAGTGGTAGAATCTAAACCAAATTCTTCAATAATATGAGCCAAATCAGCCACTGATTCTTGGGCGTATGTAGGTCTATATTGACCAGAATACCATATATTACCATCATCATTTTTCTTTCTCATTTCATATGCTTGTTTCCTTTGTACATCATCTCTAGTATGTCTTAAGTCCACTAACCCTTTATAAGCAGTTACGGCATTCTCATATGACTTAAAGTTCACCACACACATAATCTTCCACAAATCATTTCTTCTACTGGGCTTTCTATTTTCCCAATTAGGATGGGTGAACTGTTGGTCTATTTGATCTTGATGAAATCCTGGAACTTGGGAGTATAATACTTGTCCGGAAAATAAGTTCTTGTACACAAACACTTGAGGAGCCAACTCCAACCTCATCAAGTCATGAATCGATTTTTCACCTTGAGCGATTCTGGCTCCCAACACCTTACGAGCTTTTAGCTGCTCCAAGAGATGTTTCCTCATCTTCTTTTCCGATCTAAGTTTCATTATAGGCATTTTGTAACGTTAAAATATTATTATATTATTAAAGTATTAATATATTTATGAAAACTACAAGTTGATAACTTTTTGAAAAATTTTCGACTTCATCTTTTGTCAAATCGCGCACTACATTTATTACACTGAGTATTATTTAACAACCTATAGAAAATGGGGGTTTTTGGTGTGGTTACTTACGGGTTGATCCTAGCGGGAATGTTTGTGTGGCACTATAAAGTGGTTTATAACAATTCCATTATTCGAAATTATTCTATTAGAAATAAATTGACCAAACTGGAGATCAATGGATTCATTAGTGATTTGAATGCAAAATACTATACCAACATTAAATCGGTTAACATTGAAAATGATGAACGATTTGATACCGAGAGAAAAGAAACTATTGATGTGGTTAAAGCTTCCAATACTGTTGTCAATGTGATGTTTTCATTAACCCTCACATTTGCCATTATGTTAATAATTCTTATTATGAGTGAACTTATGGCTAGTTTGACTAGTGATACTCGAGTATGGGTTTTCCATATGATTATCGATAGTTTAGGGATTTTGACGGCGTATGTCATTCCATTTGCTTTAATAACACTTATGATCAATCAACAACTTTTCCCATCGAAAAAGAATCATATTCTCATGCTAACTACGTTTGTGGTATACTTGATCTGGTTCATTATTCTCCATAAGTTTGGCGATTTATCCAAATCTTTTGCTCATAGTATAGCCCCACATGGGACTGTTTATGAAAATAGGTCATTATTAGATCGTAAGATCAACCAAATCTCTGTGGCTGGGATAACTATTATTTCCATCTTATCAGGTATAGGATCCACCACCACGATTTATAAACAAGTTCCTGAGTTTTTCACCAGAAAATCGACTAAAAGAGAAATTACAGAGTTAGATATTAATGATTTGATTTCTTCTTATAATAATACCAATTCTTTAATGCAAAAACGTCAGGAAGAACTTAATCAGTTTTTGATTCGAACTGGTGGTTCTGTACACAATAATAGGAAACCCGGGTTATTATCACAATTATCTTCTGATAGTATTCTTCTGTTTAACGGAGGAGGCTCCAATGATTCAGAATTCTCAGGTAAGAATAATAAACTAGGAAACATTTTCCATAAAGTCCAATCATTTACCAGTTTATCTAGTTTATCAATGTCAGAAGAATCACAAGAACAACATGAACTTAACCAGGAAATCTCTGGCCTTTCCAACTTGAAAGAATCCATTTATGATGATTTAAATAAATCACTATACAAGTTTTTAAACCAATTAAATCATCAACAACAAAACCAAAGTTTGACATTATTATTTAAATGGAGTAATGTATTATTTGCCGTGTATTGTATTTACAGAATATTCAATGTGTTTTGTATAAAGTTACCTTATTATTACCTATTTAAACCAACTCATGGAACCATTTTAGATGAAGAACAATTAGATTCCACTAAAGATGCTTTAGCCATCACCATATCCAAACTCATTTCATCAATAGTAAATCTATCTGGATCGGAAACTCAATTAATTAATCAAGTTAGTTTCATTCTTTCTGGTTCATTATTTCTTTGTTCCTTTTCCAATGTATTAATGACACTTAAATCCTTCGGAAGCATTATCCCCACAATTTCTCAAATGTCAATTCTAGTGAAAAATTGGTGTCGGCATTTATTCATTTCTCAATTACTAGCCACTTATGTCTTAGCCACATGTTTGCTTATGAGAACCAATTTACCACTAAATCTTTCTTATCAAATATCTCAAATCTTCTCTCTTTCTGGGGCTATTTCTACTAATAAAAGAGCCATTACAACTAGAGAAATTGAGTTTATTGATCATTGGTTTGATTTAATTTATGCTGTGTCGTGTGCCGCCACATTCGTACTGATATTTTTGAAAAATTCCATCACCGATTCTCCTGATGATTTATATGATGAAGAGTTAATCATAGAAGACACAAAAACAAACTATAAAGTATTATGAAAATATTTTTTAATATTTTATTTCATGTTTTATTTTATTTCATGTCATTTTTTTTTATTTCGTTTCCCTTTTTTTTTTTTTTTTGGGTTTATTGTTCCCCCACTTTATCGGTCTTATATCCTATTTCCGCTGCGGATTTCACATTCATCGCTGCGGATTTCACATGTACTATATAAAGTCATAGGATCACCACAAATTTTGTATTCACTTGTTTTTTTCCCTTCTTCTTTTTCTTCTGTTATTGTATTATATTAATAATGTCTACAGTAACATTGGCTAAAGAAAGTCATAAGAATCCCGATAAGTTTAGAATCACTCATGAAGATGGACAGAAGGTATTAGGACCAAATCCTGTGGTGCCCGTCAATGATTTATTACCTAAACAAGAAACTTACACCAAAGTGACTATTGTGGGGTCAGGATTTGGTGGGATTGGTGCTGCCATGACTACAGTCAAAAAATTGAAGGAACAAGATTATGCTATATTTGAAAAACATGATGATATTGGTGGAACTTGGTATGCTAATACTTATCCTGGATGTGCTAGTGATATTCCAGCTGTTTGGTACTCATTTTTTGATGAATTGAATACCAATTGGAGTGATGTTAGACCTCCTCAATATGAAGTAGAAGAATATCTTCAACATATTGTTAAGAAGTATGATATTAAACGTCATTGTAAGTTATCATCGGGAGTTCAACTGGCTGTTTTCGATGAGAAATCCGATCATTGGGTACTTAAGGTTAGAAATTTAAAAACCGGTCAACTTACTGTTCATACCACCAAAATCCTTATTAATTGTACTGGAGGATTAGTTGTTCCTAATGTTTTCAATCCACCAGGATTAGATACTTTTGAAGGAGATTATATGCATTCTGGGATCTGGAATTATGATGTTTCCTTTAAAGGAAAGAAAGTGGTAGCTTTTGGTAATGGATGTTCAGCAGCTCAAGTTCTTCCTGAATTATTAAAGAATTATGAACCTGAATCAATTACTCAAGTTATTCGGAGTAAACATTATATTTTCCCACCATTACCTAAATTCATTAGTAAACTTTACTATTTATTGTCATTTTCTAGAATTGGGATCATCTTTGTTCGTTGGTTAATTGCTGTTACTGCTGAAGCTAGATATCCTATGTATACTGGGAATTCATGGTTAAGTAGAGCTGTTAGGTGGTTAAATTCTAGAATTTCGGTGAAATATATGAAATCAACTATTCCAGAAAAATATCATGATCTTGTTATTCCGGATTATAAAATTGGATGTAAACGGTTAATTTTTGATTATTTCTATGCTCCTTCATTAAATGATCCTAGAATTGATGTTGTCAATGAAGAAATTGATTATGTTGATAAAAAATCTATTAAAATGAAATCAGGTAAAGTCATTGAAGCTGATATCATTGTTGCTTGTACTGGTTATAATATTCAAAAATCAATGGCTCCTTATGAAATTGTTGGTAGAAATGGAATCAAAGTATCAGATTTTTGGGGGAAAGAAGGGGTTTCTGCTTACGAAACTGCTCTTGTTAAACATTGTCCTAATTACTTTATCATTGCTGGTCCTAATTCTGCAACTGGTCATTCTTCGGTGGTTTTGGCCATTGAAAATGGTTGCGAATTTTATAGGCAAGTAGCTGGAAAGATTATTGATGGTACCTATTCATCTATAGAAGTTAAGGCTGAAAAATATAATGAATGGTTATCTACCATACAAAATATCCTTAAAGATTCTGTTTTTGGTACCGCTTTTGGTGGTTGTATTTCATGGTATAGTAATGATAAGGTTAATTCTACTGCTTATCCATATTCTCAAATCACTTATTTAAAGAGAATGAGTAACCCCAAATGGAATGATTTCAATTTGAAAAAAGCTGACGACAAAAAGAGTATTTAGTCACAGAACTAAATAGTACTATTTAGGAAATCAAATGTTATGACTTTTAGTTATTTTATAAAATATTTATGATTCTTTTATAGATCTAATAGATCTTTTATCTTCT
Organism: Yamadazyma triangularis; assembly: GCA_030573955.1. Classification (NCBI taxonomy): domain Eukaryota; kingdom Fungi; phylum Ascomycota; class Pichiomycetes; order Serinales; family Debaryomycetaceae; genus Yamadazyma; species Yamadazyma triangularis. Next base: position 123,363 of record JAJMEC010000025.1, read on the forward strand.
ATAGAAAACCTTTTTATATAGTTGCAACATGGTCGTGCCTCTGTCAACAAATTCTCAATTTTTTTTTTTTTCTTCTTTTCATTCATTCTTGACTCATCTCATTATATTACTGAAGATTCTGCTTTTAAGATCAATAACTAGAGGAATATTCCCGCTGTTTAAAGCTAAGATGTCTACCACTACTGTTACTTCTTCAACACCAAAAACCTCTGTACCTTTTTCCAGAGAAGCTTTGGAACAAATCTTAAAAAGAAGATTCTTTTTCGCTCAAGCGTTTGATATTTATGGAGGAGTTTCTGGATTATATGATTATGGTCCTCCAGGATGTGCTTTACAAGCCAATGTAATTGATACATGGAGAAAACACTTTATTTTGGAAGAAGATATGTTGGAAGTTGATTGTACTATGTTAACTCCTCATGAAGTATTAAAGACATCTGGACATGTGGATAAATTTGCTGATTGGATGTGTAGAGATTTAAAGACTGGTGAAATATTTAGAGCTGATCATTTAGTTGAAGAAGTTTTAGAAGCCAGATTAAAGGGAGATAAAGCTGCCAGAGGTGAAACCGGAGAACCTGAAGAAGAAAGTGATGATAAGAAAAAGAGAAAGAAGAAAGTTAAGGAAATTAAAAATGTTAAATTAGATGATGAAGTAGTAGCTGAATATGAAAATATTTTGGCACAAATTGATGGATTTTCTGGTCCTCAATTAGGTCAATTGATGACTAAATTTGACATTACTAATCCTGCCACTGGAGGTCCTTTAGAACAACCAGTAGAATTCAATTTAATGTTTGAAACTGCTATTGGACCTTCTGGTCAAATGAAAGGTTATTTAAGACCAGAAACTGCTCAAGGTCAATTTTTAAACTTTTCTAAATTATTAGATTTTAATAATGAAAAAATGCCTTTTGCTTCTGCTTCTATTGGTAAATCTTTTAGAAATGAAATTTCTCCAAGATCAGGGTTATTAAGAGTTCGGGAATTTTTAATGGCTGAAATTGAACATTTTGTTGATCCTGAAGATAAAAACCATCCAAGATTTGATGAAGTTAAAGATTATAAATTGAAATTCTTACCTAAAAATGTTCAAGAAGCTGGTGATAACACTTTACAAGAAACTACTATTGGTGAAGCTGTAGCTTCTGGTATGGTTGATAATCAAACTTTAGGTTATTTCATTGCTAGAATCTTTTCCTTCTTGGTTAAAATTGGTGTTGATCAAAATAGATTAAGATTCAGACAACATTTATCTAATGAAATGGCTCATTATGCTGCTGATTGTTGGGATGCTGAATTACAAACTTCTTATGGTTGGATTGAATGTGTTGGATGTGCTGATAGATCTGCTTATGATTTAAGTGTTCATGCTGCTAGAACTAATGAAAAATTAGTTGTTAGACAAGCATTACCAGAACCAATCACAGTTGAAAAATTCGAAGTTAATATTGATAAGAAGAAATTTGGTCCCAAATTCAGAAAAGATGCTGGTAAAGTTCAAGATTGGTTATTAGAAAGAACTCAATGTGAATTAGAAGATTTAGCTAAAGAATTAAATGATACTGGTAAAATTGTATTTAAAGTTGAATCTGTTGAAGGTGATATAGAATTAGATCCTTCATTTGTTAAAATTGAAAAAGTTACTAGAACTGAACATATTCGTGAATTCACTCCTAATGTCATTGAACCTTCTTTTGGTATTGGTCGTATTCTTTATTCCATTTTTGAACATCAATTCTGGGCTAGATCTGACGATGCTGATAGATGTGTATTATCTTTCCCACCATTAGTAGCTCCAACTAAAGTATTATTAGTTCCATTATCATCTAATCCACAATTTGCTCCAATTATTCAAAAACTTTCTGCTTCTTTAAGAAAAGAACAAGTTCCTTTCAAAGTTGATGATTCTTCTGCTTCTATCGGTAAAAGATACGCCAGAAATGATGAATTGGGTACTCCATTTGGTATCACTATTGATTTTGATTCTACCAAAGATGAATCTGTTACTTTAAGAGATAGAGACTCTACTAAACAAGTTAGAGGTTCTTTTGAAGAAGTTATTAAAGTCATTAAAGATATCACTTATAATGGGGTTTCATGGTCTGAAGGAACTGCTAAATTGACTCCTTTTGAATCTCAATCTAATGATGCTTAAATAGTTTTTACGATATAATCATTAATTGTAATAAAATCTTTACATTTTATTTTATTTGTGTTATTTAATTACCAAATAACTCTTCCAAAAAGGCATCAGAATTTGGTTGTCTTCCTAACAATTCAACTAAATTATCCATCATCTCTTTAGAATTTCCTCTGGCTAATATAGTATCTCTATATCTAAGACCATTTTCAACATTCATAGGATCTTTTTTGAAAAGAGTATAGTAAATATCATTAGCAAATACTTGAGAATATAAATATCCATAGTATCCTGATACATATCCTCCAGCAATATGACCAAATGATGCATAACCTGGTGTATGAATATTTTCAGTTGATAATGAAGTGATATCTTCTCTCATTTTGTTCCAAATTTCGGTTAAATCAATGTTAAGATCTTCTTCTTTCAGAATAGTATGTAATTTCATATCGAAATAACCAAAGTGTAATTGACGTAAATTGTTTAACCCATCGTTAACTTTCTTTGATTTGACTAACTGATTAATTAATTCATCACTAATAGGTTCTTTTGTCAAGTAATGAGAAGATAAATCATTCAATTGATTCTTTTCCCAAGTCCAAAATTCCAACATTTGTGAAGGAGCTTCCACGAAATCTCTAGGAACTGCAGTACCATGGAACATACCGTATTTGGTTTTGGATAAAATACTATGAACACCATGACCTAATTCATGGAAAAATGTCACGACTTCATGATGTTTTAAAAGTGATGGCTTATCTTTAGAAGCCTTGGTGAAATTACATACTAAAACCGTCAATGGAGTTTGTCTTCCATGTTTAGTAATTCTTTCAAATCCTTTACCTAATCCGAAATTAGCAGCATGACCATATTTACCTTCTCTTGGATGTAAATCAAAGTAAATATATCCCATGAATTCTGGCTTTGGAGTGCCAAATTTAATATTCTGAAACACAGCAAATACTTTAACATCTTCATGCCAAAGATGTTTAGAATTAGGGTTTTCAATCTTATGAAATTTAATATCAAACAAAGTTTCATAAAACGATAACATTTTAGAAATAGTTAAATCTAAAGGAAAGTATTCAGCAATCTTTTGAGTATCAACTTGATATTCTTTTTCCAATAATAAATTATGATAAAATCCAAAATCCCATTGATACAAGATATCTTGTTTTGGTAAACCACGAGATTCAAGATCGTGATTTTTGAAAGCAACAAGAGAATCCAATTCAGTTTTACCTAAAGGATCAAGTTTTTGTTTTAAATCATCCAAAAATGCATAAACATTTTCAGGTTTTTTGGCCATTCTATCATCTAAAATGTACTCAGAATAGTTATTATAATCTAAAAGTTTAGCTAAATGATATCTAATATCAACCATTTCTTTTAAGATAGCTGCATTGGGTTCACATTTACTTTGATTCCCTAAATAAGCTTTCTTTCTAGTTTCTTGATTCTTTGCATATTTCAACACTGGGAACAAATCAGGATACTTATAAGTCATTTTATACTTATTATCATCAACAATTTCAAATTGTTCAATGACATCTTCAGGAACTCCAGATAATTCATCCAAAGTAAATAATATATAATCATTATTTTCATTCAAATTCTTACTAAATTCAGTAGACAACTCAGATAATCTTAATTTATATTGTTTAAATGATTCCCGTTTATCCTCAGGTAATCCTAATCCATTTCTCTTATAATAAGAAATAGTCTTTTCCAAATACCGTTTAGTTTGAGGATCCAAATCTTGAGATTCTACTTTATTCCATAACTTTTCAAATACCTTATAAACCTCAATTCTACTACTTTGTTCAATGGAATGTTTATCAATCAATTTCTCTGCTTCCACTGATGCATCTCTAATATCTTTTACTGGAGAAACGGCCAGGTAAAATGTGATTTGGTTCTCCAAAAACGTATTCTCTTGAGAATGATCAATGAATGGTAAAAGAGTGTTTTCAATTGTGGGGTCTTCAATACTAGCAACGTAATCACATATTTCTTTATCCTGTTTGACCACTTGTTCTGCCAAAGTCATGATCAGTTGAGGGGAATGGTCCCAACTAACAAGTTCAAGTTGATCAACCAATGAATTAAAGTCAATGGTCGTCATGGTAATTGAATCAAAATAGCAGTTTATAAACACACAAACAAGGTATGATATGTAAATAACAATTAATGATAAAACCTTACTTTTCCAACTAATTTTCGATAAAAATAAAAACTAATGCCAAATTTTCCACACCAACACATTTTTCGCCCACTGAGCTTCGCCAATAGTGGGGAACAAAGAGGGTTTATTCTCTTGTACTTTGAACCATTACACTTTGAACCATTACACTTCGACCAATTATGTCTTTAAATAAACCTTTAAATGAACTTGTCTTATCTTTAAACATAATACTAAAGTAGTAATCACTTGAATGGACAATAGAACCATTATATGATAGATATTACTGACAAACTGGTAATTGATATAGATCACAGAATTGAGAAAGATGTGTTTGATAAGAGCACCAATTGTAGGTTTTATGGATTTGGTATTGATTGTACAATAAATTGGAAGTAAAAGGGATGACATGTAAAGTGATAGAAACACGCTATTGGCGGCGATATCTTTATAAGTCATTATGGGAAGTGGTGTAAGGATTGTAGATGTAGGATGTATTGAGTAGTTGTGATTGTTTAGTTAAGTGTAGTAGTTAATACTTTATGTAACTATTTATGTAATACTTTATGTGTCACTTCATGCAACACTTTATGTAATACTTTATATAACACTTTATGTAACTTTCTACTCTTTCTGTAACTTGTTTACTTTCTTCATTTTCTGCATTTTTTGCAGCTATGCGAATTCTATATTATATTACATAAATTTCAACTAATTTACCAAAATCTAATCCTTCTCCTGTAATAGTATCATAAAGCTTTAATCCTTCCAAATTATGTATACCTTTAGTAAATCCAACGAGTTTTAAATTGGTTTCATAAACACTATTAATATCTAAAGGACCTAATCTTAAATCATTATTGAGAATAAGTATACCAGTAGACTTTAACTTCAATTCACTATAGGATGCATATAATTGATACTTGTTGTTAAGAAAACTAAAGGGAAATGAACCTCCAAGGTATGTAGGAGCAGAAGTATTTAAATTTTGAACAACTAGGGACAAGTTAAGTTTATGAGGGGAATTATTAATGGCTTGAAGTTTAAATGTAACTATTTCACCTACTTTGACCACTAACTTCCCATTGAATGTTAACTTTAATCCCAGCATAGTATTTGAATTTAAAGTATTGGAAGTTCCAGCATTATTTAAGTTAATTGTGACTGAAGATGCTGATGATTTGGCATTATTTAAGGGAATGGATGAAACGATTCTTTTATTCAGAGCAGGTTTCCTTTTACTATTCATAGGGATATTCAAATTGGGAGTAGTGGATTTCAATGCTTGGTTAATGGGAGGTGCAGCAAGACCAAAATCTATATTTGGAGCCCATTTTGTTTCTATAACATTAGTTTCAAAGTCATTACCCAATACTTTTAATGTGAGATTAACACCCAATTGTTTTGAAGTGTCTTCATCATTATTGATGATTTTATAACATAAATTCAATGATTCATTTCTTGTAAAGTTAATGGGGAATTCATGCAGAGGATCATTCATATCTATTAATTTACAATTCTTGGAATCAATGACAAATCCCAATATCTTAAACTCTAAATCTTCAGGTACTTCAGAGCTTTCGATATTAAATGAAAGTAAAAGAATGTTATTTTTACCTGCAGGCTTTGTAGATTTCAATTTAATCACCAATGATGAAAATATTGGAAGTGAAAGCATACCATAACCATCCATGATTCCAGTAACTCCACTAGTAGTAGAAAAACCTTCTGTAGTATTCATGGAATTATTTGTCTCTTCAACATGTCCATTAGGTTTCCCATTCTGTACCAAAGTGTATTGATTATTGTTCAACTTCAATTCTTGTAACAAATTCCGTTCACTTATCGGCAAATAATTAGTCACCGATTGATGTTGACGAGGTTCAACTACAGTGTCAAATTTGATGCTGGTGGCAAAATGAATCAGGGGATTAATGACTTTATTTTTAGGGTAATTGATAGAGTATGTAAATTCATATATCGTCTCGTGATCGGTTTGACTAACCAAATTTTTCAATTCATCGTTGATTATACTAAATTCTTTACCAAATTGGTCCACATCTCCAGGAATAATACTCACATCCAAAAACAACTTATAATGAGAAATAGGGGTTTCATGAACTATGATGACGTAACCAGTAACTAACTCATCGAAAAAGATCAAATCTCTTTGATCATTGGTGCCTTTGTGTTTAGGGATTTCAATCAAGAGTTGCATAATAAAGAGAAAAGCGCGTTTAGTGAGTGAAAAAGTATTGAAAAAGTATTGAAAACATTCATATATTAAATCTGTAAATCTCTATAAATTATTGATATAATCCTTTGATGTCTTTGTAAACATGATAAAGAAATCCTAAACAACAACCTGTGGCAATTAAAGCAGTGGTAGCACCATACATGGCACCAATGACTCTGAAAGCAGTCAAACCAGTGAGGACTTTGTGAAGTTGAGTATTACTCAAAGCCATGGTTCCAAGAGGAAATGACATTGCCCAGAAAGCTCTATTGAACTTAATAACACTAAAACATTTGAATCGACAACCACAGAAATTGGGGTTGGGATTTTTCGTCATGATTTTTGATAATGTAGACATAATGGCTATTACGGTGTTAAAGTAACCAAATGATACGAGGAATAACCCCATAAACACAGAGATGAAAAATACACTGTGAGCCACCAGAACTCTAAACGTAGCATCACTAATGTCAAATGTGGAACTAAAGTATGCCGAAGGATCAATATCTTTGGATTCAATCAATAGTTGATACACATTATGACCAAATAAAAGGATGGAAAATCCTCCTTGACCTAAGAAACCAATAGGAATAAAGGTAGTAAACACTCCACCAGTATTTGGGACTTTATGGCTTATGTATCTATGAATAATGATGGTCAAACAAATGAAAGATAACGCTATAGCGTTGAACCAAAGTACCATACAAACAATCATAGTTAAAAGCTGTAAGTTCAATGTAGGAAGATCCAAGGCAAATAATTGACCTGAAGAAGATGTAACAGTCAAAGCAACTATTGGAAGTAATATGGTTCCATTTAAACTCTCCAAAGAAAGAGGTTTTTCTTTGGAATAAGAAAATCTAGCCATATAAGTAAAATAAAACACAATAATTGATGTAAACAAACAAAGAAATACTGATATCCACCACAACACAAAAATCCCAATAATCCAATCTTTACCAACAATGAAATAAAGGGTATTACATAAAGCATTATATCCCATAGGAATACATCCCATAAATGGTGCCACACTAACATCATAATGAAATTTACCAATGTTTTCTTTATACTTTAAACATGATACTATCATACAAATACAATTAACAATAAAGAAAAATATCCCTATGGCCCAAAAGATTAATCCGATTATTTGCAACCATTTAGCCTCATAAGCAAATCTATATAGTATACCACTAGTAATACCAGTTCCCATAACATTAACAAAATAACCGGGAATAAACCCCTTAATCATTTTTTCATCAAACTTATTATAAGCTTTCCTAAAGAGGGAACATACTTCAACACGAGTTTCCTCATCAGTTCCATTATCAGTGGGAGGATCACCATTATTTTGGTTTACCATTGGTGGAGGTGATTGTAATTGTTCATGACAAAACTGTGGCGCCTGCCTGTTTTGGGTTGACAGCATAACGGCTTTAAGTGAAAGAAAAAAACTGTGGCGACAATGAGTTATTGCTGCAAAATACTATTGTAGGAGATTATTTAGATGTCGAGGTCTATTACTTCGACAATATTTTGTTGATTTTTATAAGGAATACAAATAATCAACAATAAGAAATGTTAATAGATACAAAATTTTTTTTCACAAGGATTTCCCTTTAATACCTATCAAATAAAGAGCAAATGACACAAAACCAACGGATGACGCTAAATTTCGCCAGTGAGTAATCTGCACGTGCCATCACGTTATTAGTCATAACGGTTGCAAAACCTGAAGATAACGAATCGCCCACATAGGGGGTGAAATAGTGGTGTTATGGGGTATATTTGTGATGGTTATAAGGTGGGGATGACTATGGGAAGGTGGGTTTTCGACAGTAAGTATACAGAGGGTTATAGAGGGTTATAGAGGGTCACAGAGGGTCACCGAGGGAAATCGGGATTTTTCGGGATTTTTCGGGAGTTATTTTTGGGGGTTGATCGTGTACAAAACAAAAATACCCGCCTCAAGTACCCTAAAAGGAAACAGCGGGAGTTACCAGCGGGAATATCGTCCCGAAACATCGGGAGATTCTTTCCTAAACAGGCATAAAAAATCCCGCACTGTGGCGGTTGGCCAATAAAATGACCGCCAGAACTCCCGTAAACACGAAAAACCCCGCCTCACGGTTAAGAAACTACCGCCGACACTTCTCATAAATAGCCGTCGATTCTCCTAATTCAGAAAAAGGGCCACTCTCACACCTTTTTTTTTTTTTGGTTTTAATCTTTTTGTCCTATAAGTAAAATTAAATTTGTACAAAATGCTTTCAGTTAATAATCAAGTTGATATTTCTAATAATATTGCTTTAAATCCAACTACTATTCAAGCTAAAGATGTGCCTAGATCGCTACCTACAGAAGAAATTCCTAATAATAATCTTGGTAAACTTATCTTAGATTTAAAGCTGCTTTTAAATGGTAGAGGACTTTCATCAAAAGATATTGATATAGAAAAAATTAAGAAATTAATGGAAAATTATCAATCACAAGAATCCGATTGGATTAAGTACGCTTTACACGACTCAAGCAGAAGTTATACTAGAAATGGAATCATTAATATCAATGGTAATGCTAATTTATTAGTATTATGTTGGACTCCTGGTAAACATAGTGCTATTCATGATCATGCTAATGCTCATTGTTGTATGAAAATATTAAAAGGAACATTAACAGAATCTCTTTATGAATTTCCAGATTCAGAAGGATCACAATTAGTTCCTAAATCTGATTATGATCTTAATTGTCAACAAGTAGGATATATTTCTGATGATATTGGGTTACATAAGATTTCTAATCCTACTGATGATGTTTCAGTTTCTTTGCATTTATATACTCCACCATATGCTTCTATGTATGGATGTTCTATGTATGAGCTGAATAATGGGAAGAAACATCATGTAGATATGAGTAAATATTATAGTTGGCAAGGGAAATTAGTAACTCCTTCAGGAGGATCCAGTTGTTGAAGGTAATGAATGATGATTTGTTATGGTTTAAATAGAGTAATGGTTTTAAATAGATGAGAATATAGGAATTTTAGTGATAGTGATAGAGTAGGTGATAATGTGTCGTTGTAAGTGTCGTACTAAATCTCAGTCTAAATCTCGTACTAAATCTCAGCCTAAATCTCAGTCTCGTACTAAATCACAATCTCAGTCTCGTACTAAATCACCTAAATCACTCAAAATTTCATGAAAACTCTTAAAAAATTCAAATTTGAAAATTATCACCTCTTTAAATTCAACGCCAAATTACTTCTCCATCTTCTCTCAACACCTCCCTTCTCTTAACACCTCCTCCTTCAACACCACCACCACCACCTTCACTATCTATTCTCACCGGTCGTGCCCGCCTCACGCTCATCTAGATAGTCAATTATCCACTCAAAAGATTACTTTCATTATGTCTTCCCAACAATTGGTTTACTATGGTCACCGGGATCTTCAGCCTTTAAATGATAAAATAAGGCATGGATTTGATCAGGATTATAATTCAGAGAACTTTTTGAATTCTTTGGCTAATTCTTTTTATATTTATTATGATGATAAACGTCATAATACTAATGGGAATCCTATATCACCAGAAATGAAAGCCAGTCCTAAATATGCTAAGAATTATCAACCTATAACCGATTGGAAAATCATGAAAGAACGTCAGAAAACTATAAATGCCATGTTGATGTTGTGTTTAAATTTGGGGGTTGATCCTCCTGATGTAATGAAAACATATCCTTGTGCTAAGTTGGAAGCTTGGTGTGATCCTTCTACTTTCACCGATACAAAAAAGGCCATTGAAACTATAGGGAAGAACTTACAAAGCCAATATGAAGCTTTGACTTTAAGAACAAGATATAAACAATCATTAGATCCTTCTGTGGAGGATGTAAAACGGTTTTGTAATACTTTGAGAAGAAATGCTAAAGATGAACGGATTCTATTTCATTATAATGGTCATGGAGTTCCTCAACCTACAGCTTCAGGAGAAATTTGGGTGTTTAATAGAGGTTACACTCAATATATTCCTATATCATTATATGATTTACAAACTTGGCTTGGGGCTCCAGTGATCTTTGTTTATGATTGTAATAGTTCTGGTCATATTGTTCATAATTTCAAAAAATTTGTTCAGAAAAGAATTGATGATGATAATGATGGTAATCATGATTTAAGTGCTCCTTCTCCAACTTCAGCTTATTTGGATTGTATTCAATTAGCTGCTTGTAAAAGTAATGAATTATTACCCATGACTCCAGAATTACCAGCAGATTTATTTACTTGTTGTTTAACTTGTCCTATTGATATAAGTATCAAATGGTTTATTATGCAATCTCCTTTGAAAAAGAATTATTATAATTTATTACCTCGTAATTCCATAGGTAATGTAATAATACCGGGGAAATTAACTGAAAGAAGAACTCCTTTAGGTGAATTGAATTGGATTTTCACAGCTATAACCGATACAATTGCTTGGACTTCATTATCAAGACCAATTTTTAAACGTTTATTCAGACAAGATTTAATGGTGGCAGCTTTGTTTAGAAACTTCTTATTAGCCAAAAGAATCATGGCTCATTTAAATTGTAATCCTATTAGTGATCCTCCCTTACCAGAATCAGTTAGATTTCATTCCATGTGGGATTCTTGGGATTTAGCTATTGATCAAGTCTTATCACAATTAATAAGAGATGCTACCAATAATAATAACAACAGTAGCAATAGTCTTTCCAAGAATCTTCTATCTAGTGGTAACCAATTCCCATCAACTAAATTGGTAGCTAATACTGCTAGTGATATAAAACCTAATCCTACTAATACCAGCATAAGTAATTATCAACATTCTACTTTCTTTGAACAACAATTAACTGCATTTGAAATTTGGCTCAAATATTCTGGTCCTTCAACAAAAGAAGCTCCCGAACAATTACCTATAGTATTACAAGTATTATTATCACAAGTTCATCGATTAAGAGCTTTAATTTTATTATCCAAGTTTTTAGATTTAGGTCCTTGGGCGGTATATTTATCATTATCTATAGGGATATTTCCCTATGTATTGAAATTATTACAAAGTCCAGCACAAGAATTAAGACCAGTTTTAATATTCATTTGGGCTAGAATCATGGCTATTGATTATAAAAGTACTCAACAAGAATTATGTAAGGATAAAGGGTATAATTATTTTTATTTAATTTTGAGTTCTAATACTGCCATGGGTCAACTTAATGGTAGTGCCAATGGAAGTGTCAATGGAAGTGTCAATGGAAGTGTCAATGGTACCACAAATGGTGTCAACGGTACCACAAATGGCAGCACTAATAACCCTAATAATACTAGTTCCTCTGGGTTTAATGCTCTTAGTAGTAATATGTTGATAAATGATGATCATAAAGCCATGTGTGCATTTATATTAACATTATTTATTAAAGACTTTAAAAATGGTCAACGATTATGTTTTTCCATTGAATTAATCAATAATTGTTTAAAATTCATCACAAACAGTGAAAATCCTTTATTAAGACAATGGTGTTGTCTTTTATTATCCCAATTATGGAATAAATATCCTGATGGTAAATGGATCATTTATAAAGATGGATATTTAAATAAAATGCTTATGTTGGTAAATGATCCTATTCCTGAAGTTAGAACATCAATTATTTTAGCTCTTACTACATTTATATCAGATTCACCTAAATCCCAACAAAGAAATTCCCAACCTCAAACCCAACCACAACAATTACAAGAACAAATTATTTCTAATGATGTAAGACGAGATGAATTAAGACTTCAAGATTTGAGATTAGCTAATACGATATTAAGTTTATTAGGTGATGGTTCACCAATTGTTCGTAAAGAAATGATATATTTTATTAATAAGTTCATTCAGAATTACATTAAATTTTTCTTGGTGGTGGCATTTAATCAATTGGAAGAAGAAATTGTGTTGATTGATAATCCTAATAATTTGAATGATTTTAGAAAGAAATCGCCAGCTTATGGATCGATTTTTAGTTCTATTTGGAAATCATTATTGATTTTATCAGAAGATCCTCATTTAGAAGTTAAACAATTGGCAGAAACATTGATTGATAGTGTTATGATTCAATTAAATGAAAGTGAATTAGGACCTTTGGTTAAAGAAATGCAAGATTATTTACTTAGTAAATCAACAATCAATATTGGTGATAGTTTCAAAGTTAATAAACCCATTGTTAATCGTCATTTAGGAGGAGCATCATCTAATGGACATCATCATCCTCATCATAATAATCATCCTCATCATCCTAATATGACTGATAAAGCTAATCAAAATATAGCTAGACGTCAAGCATCAAGTGGATCAATGTTACAAAGAAATGATAATAAATTGACCATTACTGGATCATCATTAAAGACAAGATCAGTGTCTACTAATGATTTAAATTCTAATGATTCTTCAAGTATTAATTCTCAAGAATCCATGACATCTAAACTTAAAAATTTATCAATTGGTAGATTAATGAAATCATTTCAAATTAATGATGATAATGAATTAAAGAATTTTACTAGAATCTTAAATTTGGGACCAATAACATCAAACTATGGTGATGAATATAAACCAAAAACTCCCAGATTTAAACCTAGAGATTTAAATGATAAAACAGAATTACCAGAAGAATCAGGATTCTTTGAATATAGTTGTGAATATTTCCAAGAACCACAAATGTCAAGAAGTGAAATTGATGAACCAGGATCAAAGGAATATATTGAAAGATTATGGCGAAGAAATAGAAATGAAACCATAATTCAAGAAACTCAACCACAAAAAAATATGGCCATTCGAGGTGATTGGAATAAAAATTTGACTATTTTAGATAATAAAACTCAACCAAAATTAATTAAATTCACTCAATTTGAAAAGTTATTAGTAGCTTCAGATGAAAAAGATAATCTTTCAGTATGGGATTGGGAAACAAAACATACCATTAGAAAGTTTTCCAATGGGAATCCTCCAGGAACAAAAGTAACCGATCTTAAATACTTAAATGAAGATGATGCACCATTATTGTCAACCGGGTCCAGTGATGGAGTTGTTAAGATCTATAAGAACTTCCATAGTGATCATAAGGATCAAGAAAGACCAATAGAATTAGTATCATCATGGAGAGCATTAACAGATTTGTTATTAACCCCCAAGAGTACAGGATTGATTTCAGAATGGCAACAATCACGAGGATCATTATTGGTTAGTGGTGATGTTAAAATCATACGAGTTTGGGATGCTCCAAGAGAAGTATGTTTAGTAGATATTCCTGCTAGATCTACATCTTCCATTACATCAATAACTTCTGATCAAGTGGCTGGTGATATCTTTATCACAGGATTTGATGATGGAAGTATTAGAGTTTATGATAGACGAATGGAACCTAGAGAATCTATGGTTAAAACATGGCATACTAATAAACAAAAGAATGCCGGATTTTCACGTTTCAGTCAACAATCCATCAGAAATGTTCATATGCAACGAGGAGGTTATAGAGAACTTGTATCAGGATCTAGTGATGGAACTGTGAATCTATGGGATATTAGAAACAATGAACCTGTGGTTAGTTATAACAATATAGAAAATTCTATTAGATGTATTCAAGTTCATGAACATGCACCAGTGATAGCTACAGGATCCAAAACCACCAATTTCTATACAACATCAGGAGATATGATATCAAGTTTGAAGAATCCTCATGATAATACTTATCTTAGTAATAGAACTTCGAATTATTTATCAGATGTAGCATTTCATCCACATAGAATGATGATGGCTACGAATTATAATCAAGATGCTAATATTAATCTTTATACGTGTTCTGATATAATCCAGGAGTATTAGGAATAAGGAATGTGGAAAGTGGAAAGAATCGGGAGTGATATTGTGATAAATGTAATGTTATAATACAGTAGTATATCAAGAATTAAGGAAGTAATATAATATCAACGATATAAAGAATGTTGAAGTGATGTTAATGTTGTTGATGTAATGTTGTTGATGTAATGTTGTAATGTCATATAATTTTATAATATCATTAATATAATGTTACAACGTCATTGACGTAATGTTAATGTTATTGATATAATGTTATACTGTCATTGACATAATGAATTAATCTCATTGATATAACGTAATGACATTGACATAGTGATATAATATCAACATACTGTTAAAATATCATTAATATAATGTTACAACGTCATTGATATAATGATATAATATCATTGACATAATATTATAATGTCATAATATCATATCTATAACATCATAATATCATCTCTACAACTTCACAAATCATCTCTGTACCTTCACATTACCAATTACATAATCAATAAAATATACAATAAAATAATCTTTTCTCTTCTCCTCTTCATCTCCTCTCTCTTCTCTTCTCACTCAACCTCATCACCGCGTACTTATGCGTTGCTCGGAGTCATTTCTAATTCATCTGTTTGCTTCTACTTTTACCATGTCATTTCTATCAAACAAATCTCCAGAATTAAACCAGAAACTACTACTGGAGAAATCGTCAAACAATCTTACCATCAAACAGAGAATGTTGAGTGCAGGATCTGGGTCGGTTTTGACGTCTTTAGTTTTGACACCTTTTGACGTGGTCAGAATTAGAATCCAACAACAAGGCATTTTACCCGACGAAACTCCCTGTTGTAATGAACATATGGAACAGAAGATTGCACAGTCAGCGAAAAATGGAACAAAACAATCAGCGACAAATCTAACAAAACAAGCAACAACAAATCTATCAACTCAATCAACTCATCCTAATAACCTTCAATCTATACATCCATCTTCACAGTTGTTCTGGATAGACAAAAACTACTGCAAAACTGCCAAAGAATGTACTAGAATCAATTCCACATGGCAAGGATTTGTTACTATTGGAAGGAATGAAGGTGTTGGTACTCTTTGGCGAGGATTAGCACTTACCTTGTTTATGGCAATTCCTTCAAATGTCATTTATTTCACTGGTTATGAATACATACGGGACCGTTCTCCACTACAAGGAAGTCTGGTGAATTCATTATTCTGTGGATCGATTGCTAGACTCTTAGCAGCCACTTCAATAGCTCCTTTAGAGTTGATTAAAACAAGGTTACAGTCTATTCCATCATCTCGTTCAAACCCCAAGATATTTAGTCTGGTGGTTCAGGATCTGATTAATATGGTTAAGCAAAGAGGTTTAACTACTTTGTTCACTGGATTACAAATAACCTTGTGGCGAGATGTACCATTTTCTGGGATTTATTGGCTGCTTTATGAACTTTCCAAAGCTGAATTTACTCATTTATTAAAAGCTGATTTCAATAGTAGAGCTACTAAAGATTCTACTTCTCTTGCTAATAATGATTGGAGAGTTTTCTCTACTAGTTTTCTTTCTGGTTCTTTAGCAGGAACTGTGGCTGCTATTTTAACTCATCCTTTTGATGTAGGGAAAACAAGAATGCAAATAGGTGCTCCTGCTAACGGTACAAAACCTTCCATGTTTAACTCCTTATACAGCATATGGGCCAATGAAGGAACTCTGGCTTTATACAGTGGATTAGGTCCACGAGTGCTTAAAGTAGCACCAGCTTGTGCTATAATGATATCATCATACGAGATCAGTAAAAAGTTATTTAAAAATGGCAATGAAATCAATTAGAAATGATAAGTCACTGTACATAGACAATGATATAATATATATATATAGATAGATATGAATATTTATTAAATAGAAAATCAAACCTCTTTTAGAAAATCAATTCTTTTTTCACTACAAAATCAACTCCATCCTTCATTATTAAAGTCTAAACTAAGAATTCTAGATGCTGAAGGATAATTGTTTCGATTCTCTCTTCCTCCTTCATTGATAATACTTTTAATTCTCTTTTCATAAGGATTGTGATCAAAATCAGAATTATTAGCTTGTGTAGTGTCAGAAACCATTCTTTTATTCTCTGAATTTTTGGTTATCATAGAACTTCCACGACGTTCTGGACTATATTCTGGTTGATTTACACCATATTTAGAAGGAGAATTCTTTGAAAAATCTGATTCTAATTCGGCAGCTTTTATTGCATTACAACATTCCTTTGTTTCATTATTCAATGATGAAGTTATTGATTCTAATGTCATACAATATTCCACTAAAGCCAGTTTTAACCCCACAGAAATGGCTCGTATATATTGATTTTCAATGACTTGAAGATTACAATTAGCCACTTCCAATTTATCTCGTTGAGTTCTAGCATTAGTGGAATTATCACCATGATTAGAATTACATTTCTTTAAATCATCAAGAGTTTTAATTCGAACTTCAAGTAATCGATTCTTTTCCTTTTCTTTCTCAACCACAATATTCAATTGCATTCTAATGTTTTCTCTACATTTATTTAATATCAATTCACTTCTTCTTTGAGAACTTAATAATTGAACCATTTCCCGTAAACTGGTTCTACACATATAATCATTAATACTATCACCCCAAGTAAGTAATCCTCGATTAAAATCAGCTTCTGGTTTACCCATTTTCTGTTGCTCTTTAATGACTTTTGTTAATGCTTGATGTACATTTTTTGCACCATTTTTATTACTGGCAGATCCTTCTTGATCTATCATATGTTTGGGAATATCTAAGGGACTAGCAGTATCAATACTAGCACTTCCTAATCCTGAAAGAGCACTAAACTTATCAATAACTTTATGAATTGCTGATGAAGGTCGTTCCATAAATGAGCTTTTAAAGAATGAATTAGCCGTGGTATATTTCGAAACTTGTGGAGAATATAATTCTCTTAGATCAAGTAAATCAGGCTTTGATTCGGTTTCATAAATATCTTTTTTCATCATGAGTAACAAAAACTATTTGTAAATCGGTTGCAAATTTGTGGTTGCAAATTGCGGAAAACATCATTAAATATCATCAATTTATCAATTTATTTTCTTTTAGCTTTTATATTCATTGGTTTCTAGCTAATTGTCTATTTCTACTTTTTAGTTACGTCATCATCAACATTAAGTCCAGAATACTTTTTAATGGATTTCTTTAATGATCCAATGGCATTAATAACAGAAGATTGACTTGATTCTGTAGTCTTTTCTAATTGATTAACTAATTCTCCTGATTTGGTTATCATGGCTTCTTGTTGTTTGGCTATTTCTGGTAACTTTTGTTTTTCAACATTCCATACAAAATTCTTTGTACTGGTGAAAGTTTGAGGTAAAAAGTATTTAAAAGAACAAAGTCCCAATACCACAGGAAAAGTCATTTTAGCAAAAATTGATCTTTGACGTGCCATAATCAGTCCCGATAATCCAGCAACAACAATATAAAGTGAATTAGGTAATAAGTCTTCGGATTTATCGTGTAAATCACTAACTGTTTGTGTTACTCTTCTTTCAGTACTATAGTACCGATTATAACCTTGATCAGCGTATTGTTCTACAGCAGTAGAAGCCTTGGATAAGGAGTTTCTGATACTTTTGAAGACTGATTCCACTGAAGTAGGAGAATTTACCACTACTCCATTAACGAGTTTAGTTTGTTGTTGGGGTTGTTGTTGGTTTTCATTAGGAATAGTACTTCCAGGAACTGGTTCAATATCTTTTTCATCTTCATAAAAGTTTCTTTTAGTATCATTATGGATTGGAGAGGTTTTTCCTATAAAAAAACTTCCAACGGCCACAGGAACAATGCATTGGATTGATTTGACAAACATAGTTTAGTGATTGGATGTGAGAGAATTGAGAAAAGTATTGAAGAATGAGAGTGAGAAATGGAGAATGAGAAAAGTATTGAAGAATGAGAATGAAGAATGAGAATGAAGAATAAATAAAGTGAAGGAATAATAATGAAATAGTAATGAAGTAATAAGAAATATTAATCAAATAACATTGAAACAACATTGAAATAATAATGAATTAAATACTCAAAGAATTGATAAGAATTAAATTATGATATTGGATTATTGACTTGATATGCCTAACGCCTAATAATAACTCCAACGTCCTGATGTCTCAATAGTGACTGAACAATATCTCATAACTTAGCACATGATCTCCTAAACTATATCATATCAATTACAATTGATATACAATTGATATGATAATTAATTGATAATTAATTGATAATTCACTACTTCAATACTTACTTGGTCGTGTCCCTCCCACCCTCATCTATTATTGAGATGAGCTTATTATATTCTTCATCTATTATGGCTCTACAGTACTTTAAACCCACCAGGTTTCATCGATGTTTAAAGACATCTTTGTATCAGATTCGTCACAACTCAAGAATCCCTGAATCATCGCCTAAAAATTTCAACATAAATCCCATGGATAACCATGATGATAACCCTAATTCTAGTTCTGGTCTTGCATTTGAAGATCGTAGATATAGCAATATCTTTGGTCAAGTGGTTAAAAGTGATTATTTAAAACAAAGAGGACAGTTGAATGATGAAAATAGTGTTGTCAAGGAAGTCAAAGAAACAGAAGAAGAAGGTTCTACTTATGAAGATATATCACAGTTTAGAAACCCTGATGGATCATTTATAAAAGGAAGAAATGCTGAAGAAGCTCGATTACATGATCGTACTTTAATGGGGAGAGTAAATCATGATGTCATAAGACTTCCTCAAGAGATTGCTAAAGCTATAAATAATAATATTTTAATAACTTCAATTCCTCATCGATTAAGATCTAAAGTGGCTCAAATCTATAAGGAATTGAATGAAAGTATGTTACAACAAGCACCAGCTACCATACTAGAATCTAATGCTCACATTGCAGGATTATTTCTTCAGGATTATTCTCATAGTTTCCAAGTATTATCAGAATTGAAACATAGATCAAATAACTTTAATCCTCAAAGAATCCTTAATGTAGGTTATGGTCCTGGTACAGGAATGATTGCATTAAATGAAATAATGGGAGATGATTTTAACCCTGAAGTTAAAGATATTTATGTTATTGGTAGATCCAATAAGGAAATGAAAAACCGAGCCAAGATTCTCTTATCACGTCAAATAAATGAAATTGTTGATGAAAACATCACTGAAAATAATGGTTCTGATCAAGAAAGTTTTGTGGGTGCTGTGGATACTTCCAAAATCAATATCAAGTCCAAACTTCGGGATTCTTTACCAGTGACAAAGAAATATGATTTGATTATTGTAAATCAAGCATTATTGACTAAAGAATATCATTTCCCTCGAGACGTTGATATTAACATTCATATGCTTTTAGACTTACTTAGTCCTGAAGGACATATTGTTTTGATTGAAAGAGGTAATTCATTAGGGTTTGAAACCATAGCCAGAGCAAGACAATTAATGATTAGACCAGAATCATTCACCAAAGAAATAGGTAAAATACCTCGGCCTTATATTAAAGGATCATCTATTAAACCACAAAAACTTCGTAATGAAGACCAAATAATAACCACGGATCACATAAAGCATGAAGAAGAAATGTTGGCTAAGTTGGAAGAAGAAGAAAAAGAAGAAGAAGAAAAAGAAGAAGAAGAAAAAGAAGAAGATGCACAAGAACACGATGAAGTTATTAGTGATTTGGAACAAACAATAAACGAAAAGTATGGTAATGCCAATTCCAATGACTTGAAATTAGAATTTGAAGATGATGAAGATTTCGAAATCACTACAGTACAAAGTTCCCAAGATAAACTTGAGTCTCCACAACAATATGGAACACAAAGTGTGGATTATCACTTAAGTATAGTGGCACCATGTCCTCATCATTCCAAATGTCCTTTACAATTGGGAGACCCTAAGTACTACAAAATACCTTCCCATAAACACAGATTAGATTTCTGTTCATTTGAAAAGATTGTAGAAAGACCAAAGTATACATTAGAATTGAAAAGAGGAAAACAATTAGCTACCAAATGGGACAAATCAGCCAATGATGGGTTTGGGTTTGAAAGATTGAAAAAGAAAGATTTACAGCAATTACAAGGAAGTGGAAGACCTGGAGGTAACAATACTGAAAGTGGATCATATTCTTATTTAATAGCCCAAAGATCTCCCAATACTATTGAAGATGTTAATAGTATTGAATATCAAAGGTCTCATAATAGTTCTCATGAAGTAGAAGATAATGTTATGAATTGGCCTCGAATCATCACCAATCCCAGTAAGATTAAGAACAATGTTAAACTAAACACTTGTGCACCATCAGGGAACATTGAAGTGTGGCAAATCCCAAAGAGTCTAGGCAAACAAATGTATCATGATGCTAGAAAAGTGCAACGAGGAGATTCATGGGGATTAGGAAAGAAAAGTGTTATAACTAAAAACCCCATTAGTGATAAAAATAAAGACAAATTGGATGTATTATCTAAAGTACAAAAGAAGACATTCCTTAAACAACAAAAGAAGAAACAATGGAAGAAATTGGTCAGTGCTTCAGAAGATGCTTATAAGGATGACATAGTGAGTTTAAGTGATTCCATTGCAACCAATCTTGAGAGCACAAAGAAGTATAAGCTTAAGGGGAAAAGAGCCAAGTTTGATATTGATCCCAGGGAGTATGATGGGAGGTAGAACAGAGAAGAGAGAAGAGAGAAGATAGAGAGAAGATAGAGAGAGAGAAGAGAGAGAGAAGAAAGACAATAATACTAATGTAAATAGTCTCATCACTCTACACATTGTAAATAAACTCTTAATATATTGTTAAATATTGTTAAATAATATTCATTCTTACTATAATTTATTCTCACTATAATTCATTCAACACTATAATCAACACTCTTACTATAATTCTTACTATAATTCTTTATATTTTTTAATTATTATACATTAACTATTATAGGTTCTCCCCCATGAATAAATGTTAAATCGAAATCATGACATGTCTTAATCTCTGGTATCTTAATCTTCATACTTTAGCATCTACTTCTTTCTGTAGGATGAACCTTCGGTTAATTTGGCTTTACCACCAGTTGGAGTACATAAAACTGTAGAACAGTTATCACAAGTAACAGCAGTTTGAGCATGACTGAAAACAGTGGTAATGTTTAGACATCCTTGACATTTGACATCCATAAAGTATGATCTTGGGGTTTGAACCAAGGTCTTCTTTTTGTGTTTTTGAGCTTCTGAAGCTGGATTTGGGTTTAATAAATCTTGAACTAAAACCATATTATATTAAAGAATTAAAAGGAAAAATTTTTCAGTCTCCCAAATTTGAGATGAAAATTCTTTTTGTGATATTTTCGCGTCACACGACCGGCCTCCGGGATCCCGGTCACGTGCGCTTTGGGTGCAAATTTAGACTTATCATTATTTACAACTCTATTTATAACATTATTTAGAGTGATTTATAACATTATCTATAACATTATCTATAACGTCATCGATAACATATTACGTCATCCATATCATTACTTATAAAATTATCTATAAAGTTATTTATAACACTATCTATAAAGTTATTTATAACATTATTTATAACATTTCCTATAACATTATTTATAACATTTCCTATAACATTTCCTATAACATTTCCTATAACATTTCCTACACCTCTCCAACTATATAAATACCTCCATTCCCAGATGTCAGATCTTACTTCACTATTATCATCCAAAAACAAAAATACCACTAATGATTCGTTTATGAAATATCATATCTTTCTTATTATTACTGTTTTACCTTCATTGTTGGCGGTTATAATTCCTCCTCCTGACCTAAATGGATCATTACCTGGCTCTTTACATTATGATTGGGCCATTGTAATCACTCATAGTTTACTTGTAGCTATGGTTTATTGGCTAGCTAAAACATGTTGTGAATGGCCGTGGAACTGGCTTCTACAAGTTAAAGAGACTAAGGAAAAGTTGCTTAATTATACCAATTCTTCTAAAATTATTGATGGAAATAAATCCCTGGATTTGGTTAATAATTTGGTTTATCTAAAAGCAATCATTAGGTATGAAAGATTTGGTTTGGTATTATGTTTTTTAGGCATTTTGGTTACTTGTGGTATAATGGTAGGAGCTAGAAATGTAATTGTTGTGGATGATTCTCGTCGAGATCTTGTTTTCAGTAATTTGAATATTGCATTATTTGCAGTATGGATGTCGTTTAGGATTTTAATTCTGACATTTGATTGTACTCAATGCTTGTCTGCTGGTAATGAATATGGGTTGATTAATGATACTAATGTTGATTTGTGTCTTGAAAAAGCTACTGAACCTTCTGGGAATATAAGTTTCTTTGAAAAATATCTTCATGTTCAATTCACAGCTTTATTTCATGATGGTCAAGACATTAAATTAGATCAAATCCAAAACCGGCTCAACATCCATGAGAAAATTCTATCTACGAGTCTACAAAATCAAATGACTAAAATAGATGCTATCAATGATGGGGTTAAGAAATTAGAAGTTTTTATTAGAGATGTTCCAAAGATCCAATCAAGTGTTCCATTAACTCCACCTTCTCCTCCATCACCAGTTCCATCTTCTTCTCCTCTGCCTAATACAACCTACGTCAAACCTTTCCCATTGAATCTATCCACGGATATCACTCAAAGCACATTGAAGTCATCAGTGGGTCAAAAATTGACTACAATATTTGAAGAACAAGAATCAGAAATCACTCCTCAAACCAATACTCAATTGAAATTTGTTCCTAATAAACCAGTAGATTCTATTCCAGGACCAGTATTTCCATATCAGAAAAAGCAAAAGAGTTCTTTTTCCTTACATGGGCTACCATCATCGTCATGGTCGAAATCTTTTACTACTGGTAATAAGGGTAACCTATTCTCTGACTATAATGATACCAAGTCTGTTCATTCCAATTGGTCAATTCCATCTTCAGAAACAAATAAATTATCATTGAGAGCAATATTTCATCGGTTAAGATCTAAAGTTTCTAGAATTCGAAGAAATTACCCGGTGGCTTTATTATTGAAACACCCTCTCGTCATTCAAACATTGTTCAATGAAGAAATATATCCTTATATATTGAAATTTGACAACATTAAAAGTGTGATTGAATTGGTGATTTGGCAGTTCATATGGCATTATGGTTTCGATGCCATGAAAATAGTCTTCAATCCAATGCTAACATTATTAACTCAATCCATAACTACTTTGGAAACGATCATTATATTATACTTCAATATCACAGTCAGATTACCTTACAATTTTGTTACTATGGTGCTTAGCATTATTTTTTTCATTCCCAGATCCATCTTTCAAATGATATTTGTCTCACCATTACTTGGAAAATCACGTCCCTCATCATCAGAATCAATATTTGAAGGTGTTAGATCCTTCAATTTACATCCCAAATTCCATCCAATTCCTCAAGACTACAGAACAAAAGGTCATATCATTAAAAAGCTCAATCAAAAGATTAAATGACTTATCGAACTAGTCCGATGATATCATGATATCAGGTGCGAAGATGATAAAAGATTTTGTTTTTTGCATTATTTCTCTTTTGCCATTAGTTTGGTTTAAACTTGTCATAACAACCACCGTTCAAGATTGCTAATAAAAGACGGGCCAAGAAGATCATACCTCCTTACCGGAGGTATGTGTATAAGTCGGACTACACCGGCAAAAATAGCAGCGATGAGGATAGTGATTACGAGGGAGAAGATACTAATCAATTCCCAAAGAAACCAAGTTTCATTACTGACTCTCATTATGTATTAACAAAGCAAGATCGGATTGTGGGTAAAATGTGGCCGGTATCACAATTTGAAAAAGTCGATGTACTTAAATGTTGTTTAAACAATGGGAATCCTGATTATAAACCAAAAGTTAAACAAGATTATGAAGTTCATGAAGGATTAATGAATTTACCTATAGAGCTTGTTCATTATATTTTACAAATCCTTCATTTTAAACGACAATTAAAACCCAAATTTTTAAGAGTATCAAAGTTATTCTATCAAATAACAATGCCCATGATTTATGAAAGTCCTCGATTAAAAGCAACCAACTTCTTTGCATTTGTTGATACCGTATCCAACAATAAACCCATAGGTAATCATATTAGACAGCTTGATTTGTCTCATATTATACAATCAGGTAAAAATGCCTTTGTGGCCAAATTATTGAAACGATCTCGTAAGAGTCTTGAGTTGTTTGTGGCTCCTCAGACCAGTTTTGGATTGGGACCTTTAGTATCATTGAAAAATTGTGAAAATTTAACAGTATTGGATCTACGATTAGTTTCCGAAACCCTCAATTTGGCACAATTATTTAACTCCATAAGTCAATTAACTAAATTGACTCGATTATCATTCCCAAGATCTTCCATAGAAATCGAATCGGGATTGGTCCCCACTATTCAATGGCCTCCACAATTGACAGCATTAAGAATCCTGGGAGGTATTAGTGATGAATTTCTTATCAATTCCAACTTACCTTCTACAATTACTCAACTTGAATTTGCTCATTGTCCCGCTATAGAGGACTACGGAATCAAAACTTTACTCTACAGGTTTGGTAATAACTTGAAAGTTCTCAAAGTCGAATACCCCATGCCAGGTTTAAAGGAAGACTCTTTAGACATCATCTTTGAAGCCTGTCCCAATTTGGTTTCATTATTAATTTATGTTGATTACATTTCAAGTGATTTCTTTGAAGAAGGTTATCTTCCATTCTTAGACCACGATCGTCCTTTAAAGTCCCTTTATATCGAAAGTAGTGGTATGCTTGGAACATCTACTAAATTGCATCCTCTTGATTTGGCTATGGCCCTTTCTGATGGTCGTTTGGCCTGTCTTAAAAATATTCGATGTACTGCCAAATTGGGTTGGGATCCTGAATCGGAATTTATTCAAACAATCGTTGATGTTTTAGAACAAAGAGGTGGTGGAATGTATTTGGGATATTGAATAATCGGTATACTTTATATATATCGTCCTGCATATAGACAACAAAAAAACGCACTGATTTATAGAGTGTGAAAAATATCCAAAATTAAAATTGAATCACTTTATAATGTCAGAGAAAAAGTTACCACCAGGTTATAAACTTGGGAAATCACGTCCTTTTTATACTTCTGAACCTTTTGCATCCGTGGTTGGAAAGAGTAAATTGGATCGAATTGATCACCTCATTGTGTTTATCCTATGTATAACATCTGTTTTGGTGAGATTATATAAGTTACCAATGCCTAATGAAGTTGTATTTGATGAAGTCAATATAGGAGGGTTTGTCCATCAGTATTTCCACGGGAAGTTGTTTGTAGATGTTCATCCTCCATTGGCTATGTTGGTGTACTATTGGGTAGCAGTAGCTTATGGTTATAATGGAGAGTTTGATTTCAATTATATTGGTGATACTTATGATCGAGTAGTACCATTTATTGCTATGAGAATGATTGCTGGGATTTCAGGAGTATTGTCAGTGGTGTTTACATATTTGTTTTTAAGAAATACCAATTGTGGAAGCTTTGCATCGTTTGTGGGGTCATTTTTGATTATAATTGAAAACTCATTAGTGGTTCAATCCCGGTTGATTCTTTTGGATTCCCCTTTGATTTTAGCTACTACTTTTACTTTGTTTGTTTTCAGTAAGTTTAAACTTTGTCAAAGCTTTACTTGGAGTTGGTATAAGTATATGGTTTTAACGGGGATTGGTCTTGGTGGGATCATTTCCATTAAAAGTTCAGGAATGTTAATATTTATTGGAATTGGAATAATGATTTTCCGTCAATTATGGACATTATTGGGAGATATGGAAGTTTCTAGTAAACAATGGTGGAAACATTTGGCCTTAAGAGGAGTATATTTTATGTTATTACCATTAACCATTTATACAGCTGTGTTTTATGTTCATTTTAGCATTTTACCTTATAATGGCAGAGGATCAGGACCAGTAACCCCACACTTTAAAGCCACATTGGGAGACTCAAATATGGGTAATATGCCAGTTGAAGTCGCCTATGGAAGTACAATAACCCTTAGACACAACGAAATGGAATCATATCTTCATTCCCATAAATACCCCTACAAAGGAGGTACAGGAAATCAACAAGTGACACTTTATGGGTTCACACCTGATTTGAATAATGACTGGGAAATCCATCCCAAAAACAATAAACCTGATAGTGAATTAAAACAGAAATTTAGACCCGTGAAAGATGGTGAAGTGATTCGGTTATACCACAAAGTGACAGGGAAATACTTGATGGTTAATGATGTACGTCCACCAATTTCAGAACGAGACTATGCTTATGAAGTATCTACTAATGGTACTAGAGATCAATTAGGTGACCAGAACTATGAATTTAAAGTTAGAATCATCAGCAAAAAATCCCATTCCTCCAATAATTTACCCATGATTAAACTAAGAGCTACAGAATCAGTATTCCAATTGGTCCATCAAGGCACCAGATGCATTTTATTAAGTCATCCCGTTCGATTACCAGAATGGGGGTTTGGTCAGAACGAAGTCATGTGTTTAAAAGAACCTACATTACCCAATTCTTTCTGGTACATTGAACATAATTCCCATCCACTTTTGGATAATGATGTTAACGCAGCTCGAGTTAATCTTGAACATTATCCATTTTATCAGAAACTTATTGATTATCATAAAGCCATGTGGAGAGTTAATCTGGGATTGGTCAATCAACATAAGTATTCTTCTCGACCAGAAACATGGCCCTTTCTATTGAGAGGTATTAATTACTATTCTACAAATACCCGAGTGCATTCAATAGAAGAAATGGGGAGTCATATCTATTACTTGGGGAATTTGGCTATATATTATGTGGGAGTTATGATGGTTTTATTGATCAGTTTGAAACAATGCATTTATATTATCAACCATTTGAATCCATTTTCCCTTCCTAATGAAACTGTCAATGTCATTACCTTCTATAGTAATAGTTTCGATATGATTCTATGCTATTTCATCAATTATACTCCGTTTTTCTACATGAAACGGCAATTGTTCTTACACCATTACTTGCCGGCATTAGTGTTCTCCATCATGGCAGTATCATACTTTATAGAATTCCAGGTATCGAGACGGAAATTTGTGGGGTACTTTATGGGAATTTCACTATTGGCACTTTCATTATATTGTTTTGTGGAATTCATGCCGTTAATCTATGGGTCTCCTTGGACAAAAGCTCAATGTAATCTCCACAAATGGTTTGCTGGTTGGGACTTTGACTGTACATCGTTTAGGCAGTAGTTCAAGCAGCACTTGTCTTTGTTCTCGATATCCCTGATGCCATATCCAATATTAATGATTCACACATTTGCAACAACTCTTCCTTTTCACTAATTGCTTTTTCTCGTTCTTTTTCCACCTCTTGTAATTCTCCAGAAAGACTCTTTATTACTTCAAATTGGTCGTCACCAGAAACTCCTATTCCAGGAAGGGAATCAATGAGCATCGATATTTGACGAGACTTGAGGATTATATCGGTCGATAATTCGTTTAATGCGGTGTCAAAAGTGGCCGTTACTTCCTGACGTGCTGAGGCTTGGCCCGAGTTAGTATTTCCTGTTGTAGTGGGCTTATTGCTGGTAGATTGGCCCTGAGGTTGACCCGGTAATGGAGCACTAGCCGCTAAGTTAGTGACTGAATTAGGTGACTCATCGAGCAATTCTGGCTCAGTGTTGACATTTACATAGTTAACGGTGGCGTTAAATTGTTCCACCAATTGGTCCAAGCACACCTGGAGTTGTGTAAGTCTGTCTGACATGATGGATTATAGAAGTGATTGATTATAGAAGAGAGTTGAGAGTGTGGATTGTGAGTGTTATTAGTGTCGCGGTAGTGGCTCCACCACCGCACCACCACCGCACCACAGCACCGAGAATAGGTCCGTGCTGGACCGAAACTCATTATTCCTACGGCCAAGCCCTTCGCGGCTCAGGACTTGTACACTTGACTTCATTCTTATGCTCCCCACTCCTTCAATAACTAACCTAAATGAAAACGTTTATGAACCATCAGAAGATTCTTTTCTTCTCCTTGACTGTCTAGAAGCACAAAAACCATATCTCCAACAAAAATTCCTCCACAAAGTGCCGTTAGTCACTGAAATAGGCGCCGGGTCTGGAATCGTCACCAGCTTCATCATGGAACACATTGTGTCTAATGGGATATATTTTGCCACAGATATAAACCCCCATTCATGTAAAAGTGTTTTTGAAACCGTTTCCCATAATGTTTCCCAGAAAAAACCTTTTGATTGTTGTCAAATGAGTCTAACTACAGCTATACGAAGACAATCCATAGACTTAATGGTATTTAATCCGCCATATGTTCCAGCCGAAGAAGTGCCTAAGGTTCCAGAATGTGACCAAGATCCTACATGGCTTGATTTGGCATTATTAGGAGGTGATGATGGTATGGCAGTTACATGGGTATTGTTGAATGAACTTGATAATATTATTAGTGAAACAGGAGTAGTTTATGTGTTGTTTTGTGCTAGAAATAAACCAGAAATGGTAGCAGAGATAATGAGAGAGAGAGGTTGGGATGTAGAGATGGTGATAGGAAGAAAAGCAGGATGGGAGGTGTTGAGTGTGATGAGGTTGACCAGGTCCAAGTTTTAGGTCCATTGGATTTGAAATACTGCGAAGGATTTACTTTTTAGGTCCATTGAATTTGAACCACCGCGACAGACTTACTTTTTAGGTCCACTGAATTTGAACTTGTACCGCGACTCGACCCAGACCCGTCCTAATCCTACCTCCTCCTTCCACACTGTAAATAGTCATACCTATAAACATTAATAATTTGTCTGTAAACGTAAAATATTCTCTTGTACAATTTCTATTGTCTCCTTTTCTTCCAAAACCGTCTACTTCCTTTTCTCTTCCATCTTCTCTTCCAATATCTCTCATCATCTTCTACATTCATCTCCGCGAACTTCTTTCCTCTTCATGTACTCTAGAAGATCCGATGATATCCGTTCCGGTATCCGTGACAGAGGTAGAGATCCTCTTCCCAAACAAACTTATTGGTCTGGTCAACCTACAAGGTATAAACAATCATCTTCAGACCTGCTTGATACCATTGTTGTAGGTCATCTCACTAGTGAACAACTAGACGCTTATCAACAATACTTTCGAATTGAAGAAATATCTCATGTTCTCAGACAAGCACAAAGTCAACATAAAGATGTACTAAGTTTAGTACCTTCAGGAAACTTAAATCAACATCCTGGACTTAAAAGAGATGTTTCACCTCCACCAAAATATGATGGTGCTGGGAATAGAGTCAATACTAGAGAAGCTCGATTAAGAGAAGGGTTTGAAAAAGAACGTCATTATCTTGTGGAAATGGCAGTTAATAGTATAAAAGATTATAATCCTCCATTTGATTATCAAAGACCCAATAGAACCCTTGAAAAATTGTATATCCCCGTCAAGGATTACCCGGATGTTAACTTTGTGGGTCTCTTACTCGGTCCGCGGGGGAACACGTTGCGAACGCTACAGGAAAATAGTGGGGCCAAATTAGCTATTCGTGGTAAAGGGTCGACCAAAGATGGAAAGAGCGCGGCAGGAGCAATAACTGATTCTACCACCACTTCAACATCTTTCTCCAATCCCACTTTAAGTGCTAGTGATGATGATTTACATGTAGTAGTAACAGCCGATTCTCAACTGAAGATTGCTAAAGCTATTCAATTAACTAATGAAGTATTAGAAAAAGCTATTTCATCTCCTTTTGGTCAAAATGAATTAAAACGAGGTCAACTTCGAGAATTGGCTGTATTAAATGGGACTTTACGAGATACAAAACCATTTGATCCTAATTTCCATAATAACAGTCACAATAGTAATAATACCAAACCTTCATTTGATATTACCAAAATCGTGTGTAAAATATGTGGAAATATTGGTCATCTTTCAAGAGATTGTAAGATGAGAGAACAGGTTTCTTCTGAACAAGTTTCTTCTGAAAATGTTACTTCTCAACAAATTCCTTCTGAAAATGTTCCTTCTGAAGAACAATTTCCTTCTTATGAGGCTGATGAGGCTGATGAAGGGCCTCGGAAAAAACAAAAATCCGAAGTATTGCCGCCTTGGGCAAGTGCACAAACTGATGATAGTGCACAAACTGATAGATCACAAACACGTATATCAAGAGATATATCAACAGATGCTACTACTGGTGTAAAGCCGCCACCTCCTGGTGTCAAACCACCTCCTCCTGGTGTGAAACCACCTCCTCCTGGCGTGAAACCACCTCCTCCTGGTGTGAAACCACCTCCTCCTGGAATAAAACCACCGCCTCCTGGTGTCAAACCACCTCCACCTGGATCCAAACCACCACCTCCCGAAAACAAACCACCACCCCCATCAAACCCTCCTCTGTCATAATACTGCGATATATATATAATAAACCACACTGTGATTCTATACCACTGCTTTTCTCATTACAATTGTCTCTATCAACCTTAATCTTACAATATTGTTCAATCTACAATATTCTCAATCTGAGACTATATAATAACCTTATTAGAGGTATCATTTATTAGCAATTATATATATCTAGCTAGTTATCACACAAAAACGAATACAAAAATCTACAACAATTCTGAGTACTAACGGTATCTTCTGGAAGTTAATTGGATTAAATTTTTAGCTCTCTTCTCTGTGTCAGTGGCTGTTGAAACAATATTTGTGACTTAGTTCTGACTAATTGAATTAGTAGGATATCTGAAAAAAAAAGAGAAGAAAGTCTAACTTTTCTTCAAATGAATCTAAATCCTCGTGTTCTAAGTGATAGAAATCTAACAATTCATATAAGTCATTATTATTTGGTTTCTTAATGTACCCAATCTCAACTTTTTTGTTCCATTTACCATCCGCCCATTCTTTGGGTATTCACCAATTTCATTTACCAAAAGCGTTAACTCTTGTTGATCTCTTTTAAGAAATCTATTATCACGTTTGGTCCTATCATTCTTATCATTAATCAATTCCCTTGTATTAACATTTACACATTCCATAAGAAGTCTTCTTGATGATACATCATATTTCCCATAGAACTCTAAACACAGTCTAACTTGTTCATCACTCATGTTTCGAATACCTTCAATAGTTTTTAAACTTATCTCATGAGGAGGGGTTTCACCATCTTTATTAATAACAATACATAACTCTTCAGTAGCATCTGTAACAAAGCTATTTAACTGCAAAGCAATGCATCTCAGTACCTTATTTGGATCATATAATCTTATCAATTGCTCCATCATTCTCAGTACAAGTATCATAAACCGGATAATAAGGTTACATAATTGTGATACAAACCCAGAATGTTGGTTACCTAATGAGGTAACACTTTGGGTTATCTCAAGGATTTCAGAAGAAATATTTTCATCCATTTTTGACTGTTTTTTGTAATAAAGGTTATTACAGCAAAAGTTATTACAACAAAAGTAAATTAAAATAAACTATTTGTGAAGGTGTACACAATGGCTGCAAAATAATGCTCCCTCACACTACTCATATGTCAAGTTATGTAAGCAATGTGCAGGGATAAATCATCAATAGGGAAGGAGTAATAGGGAAGGAGTAATAGGAAAGGAGTAATAGGAAAGGAATAAGATAAGTAGTGTAACCCCCCTTCTTCATTAGAAGATAAATCAATTAACTTTCATGTAATATGAAAAAAACAAGTATAATGTAATAGTAGGTAATAGTAGGTAATAGCAGTGTAGAATGCATTATAGTAATGTACATCATACGTCATATAGATGTCATATAGATGTCATATTATATATATAATAGTATACATAACACTAAGACCATAACATTATACATCACATTGTATATCACACTCTATATCACACTCTATATCAAACTATACATTACACTACAAACCGCCGTCTCCCTCTTGATAACAATATCCGCCCTCGCACGACCCCCGGCCTAATCGCATCATTCGCACCACATAACATCACTTGACACTAACTGTTTACACCATGAATGACGACATTATACTTAGATGGCAAAGAGATGAAGATGTGGAAACATGTTTTTTATGTGGATCCCACTATAATTTCTTCACAAGAAGACATCATTGTCGGAAATGCGGGCGAGTGGTTTGTGGATCGTGTTCGGATCAGCCGATTCGGTATTTCCCCAGGACATTAGTAGTAGGACCTTCAGGAGCTCGTCATAGAGCCCACGCTTCAGAAATGTATAGGACATGTGATGAGTGTGTAGATGAGATCAGAATGATTAGAAGTGCATTAATGGAGCCCAATATGGATGATGTTGATGATGATTCTAGAGAAAGTATAGTGAGTGAGGCGTCATCTAACCGCCAGTATAATCATTATAACACTAATCCTAATGACCCTAATCCTAATGATAATAATAGTGTGACCAAGTATTCTAGAACACGAACTTCCACTAGAAGGTTGGATTCATCCACGAATTCTTCCATTGATAGATCTAATAGAGATGATGATAATGATAATGATAGTGATCATAATTTGTGTCCTGTGTGTGCTATAGATATGCTCAATATTTATGTAAGACATCATAAGAAGAATATCGGCGATATAAGTCCTGATGATTTTGAGACGTTTAAGGAGACTCATGTTAGTGAGTGTTTGACATCGTTTGATTTTGATCGGTCTCATTCCAGGTACACTAATGAAGGTAGTTCTAGACCTCATCCTAGAAATAAGATGTTGGTATTTAATATGCCACCAATTCCTAAACCCAAGTTTGAAACTATTCCACGAAATGATGTTAATTCTTCTAATGTCATCACGGGTACTTCTTATGATACTGTTACGTCTATGGGAAACAGTGTTGATTCCAATTCCGGTAATGTTTCTATTCACACAGTTCAACAATCAGAAAAACCACTCCCTGAAGACCCCAGTGATGACGTTGATAATGAATGTGTCATATGTCTTGAAGAACTTCGCCCTGGTGATAAGGTTGGTAGATTAGAGTGTTTGTGTGTTTTCCACTATAAATGTATTAAAGATTGGTTTAATAAGAAGGGTTACGGAGAGTGTCCTGTTCATTATTTACAGCATTGATGGTTATAGTTTTTGTTACAATTTTAGTGTGTTATGGTTTATGTGTTTGGGTTTTGGTTTTGGTTTATTTACATGTTTGGGTTTACAAGTCCAGTTTATGGTACGGTCTTGGTAGGATTAGATATATGTTCATTTCTATACATTAATCATTAGTGGTTCAAATCTCTTCTTTATCTTTGTTATCTCTACCTCTTCTTGGTCCTCTTCTTTCATTCATTTCTTTCATTTGTTTAATGGATTCTGCAAGTGCTCTATCAACATGAACATGTAACGTATCCAAAATATCTTTAGAAGGAGTTGGATCTTTAGGTAATTTCTTCCCCAAAATGCTTTCAATTCTCAAGTATAATTCTAAATCATATTGAGTAACTAAAGAAATCGATTTCCCTGATTTCCCTGCTCTGGCGGTTCTACCAACTCTATGAATATAAGCTTTAGAATCAGTAGGTATATCATAATTTATAACAATATCAACTGAAGGAATATCTAATCCTCTAGCAGCAACATCAGTAGCAATCAAAATATTGGATTTCCCAGCTTTAAATTTATTTAAAGCTCCCAATCTTTGACTTTGGGATAATTGTCCATGTAATGGAACAGAATCAAAACCTAACATTCTAGTTAATAAAACTGTTCTTTGAGAATGAGCTACAGTTCTAGTAAAGATAATCATAGATTTCCCCATTAATTCATTCAATAAATGAACTAATATAGTGTTTTTATATCCATCACTCACCAACATCATTGATTGAATTAAATTATCTGCTGTTTGATATTTATTAGATACAGCTACCTTGACAGGATTCTTCAAAGAAGCTCTTTGTAATTTAGCAATTTTATTGGTCATAGTGGCTGAGAATAAATATGTAGTTCTTTCAAGAGGAATCACCTTTAAAATTTTATCTAAAGCAGGACCAAAATCCATATCTAAAAGTCTATCAGCTTCATCCATAACCAAATATTTCAAATTCTTTAAAGAAAATCCTTTAGTATGTTCTAAATGATCCATAATTCTTCCTGGTGTAGCAACTATAATATGAGGTTTACGCATTAAATCCCTAGCTTGATCCATCATATCCATACCTCCAACTATACAACACGATCTTAATCCCATAGGAGCTCCAAGTGCATCAAAAGTATCTTTAGTTTGAAATGCTAATTCTCTGGTAGGTGCCAAAACTAATCCAAAGTAAGGACTTTGTTGATGCCATAAATCTTGTAATATAGGAATGGCAAAAGCAGCTGTTTTACCTGACCCTGTTTGGGCCAATCCAATAATATCTTTACCTTCTAATGCTTGAGGAATAGCTTCTGCTTGAATAGGTGTAGGTTTAGTAAACTTCATCAGTTGAATAGCTTCCAATAATTCAGGAACCAATTTCAATTCATTGAAACTGTTGAATTTTAATTCACCAGAACTGTCAACTTCTTTGTCAACTTCTTTATCCTGATTAGATGCTGATGGTGATGATGATGATGATGATGATTCATGAGTGGAAACTTGTTCTGATTTGGATGAAACTTGATCCGACTTTTGTTGTTTCTTTAATGTGTTATTTTTAATCTTCTCAGCTAATGCTTTTGTGTCCAATGACTTGTGAGATTTGGAAACTTTGGAAGGCTTTTTATTATCTTTAATTGCCATGATGAGTTTTATGGTTTAATTTTTAATGAGATGTGCGATGAGCATTAAATTTTTCACAAAAATAAAATTTCTTTATATATATCTATATATTTATACATAAACTTTATTGATTCCAATAATGGCTAAAAGAAGAACAAAATCTAGAACTCATAAGAAACTTACAGAAGAGGAAATGTCCAAGATTCCTAAATCTATGGTTTTAAGACTTGGAAGTTCTTTGAAAAATGCATCATTATCACAATTAGTTAAAGATTTCCGATTCGTTATGCAACCACATACGGCTATTAACTTAAGAGAAAGAAAGTCTAATAAATTAAAGGATTTCATAGTTATGGCAGGTCCTTTAGGAGTTAGTGAATTGTTTGTATTTAATCAATCAGAAGAAACAGGGAATATCTCCTTAAGAATTGGTAAGATGCCTCGAGGACCTAATTTACAATTTAAAATCAATAATTATTCTTTAGTAAAAGATGTTAAAAGAATTTTAAAACAACCAAAATCTATAGGAAGAGAATCCGTTGAATTCTTGGAACCACCATTATTAGTTATGAATGGATTTCTGAGTAAATTAAATGAAGCAGAACCTCATGAAAAATTATTGGTTACTATATTTCAAAACTTATTCCCACCAATTCAACCTCAACTGACTAAAGTATCATCAATTAAAAGAGTTATGATGATAGATAGAGATCCTATAACTAAACAAATTGAATTAAGACATTATGCTATCGATACTAAATTGGTAGATACTAATCGTAATGTGAAAAAATTAATAGCTTCTCATCATAATTTGAAGAAAAAATTACCTAATTTAAGTAAAACTGAAGATGCTTCTGATTTATTACTTGATCCTTATTCTGTTGGAGGAGCCACTTCAGATTCTGAAGTTGAAGATGATCAAATTGTGGAAGTAAAACAAGATGATCAAACTAGTGCAAAGCAACAACAAAAGAAGAAGTCTGAAGCAAATAATGATGATGAAGAACTGCAACAACCTACAAGAAAGAAGGCCATTAAACTTGTTGAATTAGGACCTCGGATCAATATGTCATTGACCAAGATAGAAGAAGGATTAGTTGGATCATCCAAAACAATTTATCATTCCCAAATCACCAAGACAAAAGAACAATTGAGTAATTTGGAAAAACAACATCAAATAAAACAAAGATTAAAGGAAGAAAGAA
>JAJMEC010000025.1:159905-216276 GCA_030573955.1 Yamadazyma triangularis
AAGGAAGAACAAAAAGCTAGAAAACAACAAAAGTATGGTAAAGAAGATGTTTCCATGAGTGAAGGAGAAAGTGAAGGAGAAGATGAAGGACAAGATGAAGATGAAAATGATCAAGAAAAAGATCAAGATCAAGATGATAATAGTGAGATCAACCCTGATGATTATGAAAATGATAGTGATTTATTCAGCGATATAGAAAAGTAATCTAGAAATGGTATAGGAATCTTTATAGGGACCTTTATAGGAGTCTTTATAGAAGTCTTTATAGGGACCTTTATAGGAATCTTTATAGAAGTCTTTATAGGGACCTTTATAGGAATCTTTATAAGGACCTTTATAGGTATATACATCAACATTATTTTAACGTTTCTATGGCCTCTATAGTAGTATTTATACTATGATTCAAATTGATAATGGCAATGCAAGTTTCAAGTCCTTTATTGAAGTTATGTTGAGCGTCACGAAGTTGGTAAGGAACAAGACCTCCAAATTGTCGTATTGGGTCTTTAAAGGTGGAGGTTTTTACTTCGACGGTATCAGAGGAGATGATACCAATGGAGGAGGAGAGGGAGTTCAATGTTCTGGTATCTTTCATGTGTTGTGATTGTTTCTGTGGTTGTTTCTGTGGTTGTTTCTGTGGTTGTTTGTCTGTCTCTTTCCTCTTCGATATCTCTTTATCTTTCTCTTTCTCTTTCTCCTCCTTCTCTATCTCCTCCCCCCTTCTATCCCTTACCTTTAACTTTCCTACTTCTCCCTCCACCACCTTACAAGCTTCATACTCACTCATATCATAACTCTCTTTACCAAACCCCTTTCCGGAATTGAAATTGGCTCTACTCAACTGTAAAAATCCTTCGATAAAGTTTGTTCTGAAATCTCCATTTGTTAATCCTTCATACTCATCAATGAGATGTAATAGTTTCTCTGTCAAGTGATCTAATTCACTATTCGACATAGTTAATTTAGTGCGATGAATATAATTTTCATAAATTGACCTATATCCTACTACTTACATCACGTTGTATATAACCTTTTTAACCTATTGAATTCTGTCCTTGGAAGTACTTTATCAAATCCCATACTTCCACTTATGCCTTGTTCTTCTACAGACCGTTCCTTTGCTTTCATTTGATTCCCATAATGCCATAAACTATAGATCAATTCTTCTTCTCCCATTTCTGCATTAATAGCATTCTCACTATATGCGATATTAGCCAAATCATGAAGAATATTGGCAGTTAATCCCCACACATCGTATATTTTTTGATTTGTGTCGGGATGACGACGTGATCCTTGTCTTCCCCATAAGGCTAATTTTTCTGATTTGGCGGCTTTTTCATCACTTTCATCATCTCCTTCACTATCCTCATTTTCTGATAAATCTTGAATCCCTTTAAGCCATTCAGCTTCATTGGCAACATTCTGAGGAAATGTATATGATCTAATATTAGTAGGAATACCTCCCCATTTATACTTGAATGATTCTCTTTCAAGACACTCTTGAGGTTCACTCTTTGTTAAAGGATAAAGAAAGTCTTTTAAAGGACAACTAAATACCCCAGAACTTTCTCCTGGGTTTAATGTCACTTTAAGGTTATTAATTAACTCTCTTTCGGATATTTTCTCTGTAAACTTCATAAACCCCACACATGGTCTAACTGCAGAAAGGTTTCTCGATAAATAACTAGGAAGAATATTAACATGATCAATAATAAACCCATAATTTTTCTGTAATATATCATTATTAGCACTTAATCCTACTTCTTCTTCCATTTCTCTTCTAGCAGTATGCCATTCTGTTTCTAGTCCCGTATCAGCTTTCCCTCCTGGTAAAGAGATATGACCAGGAAAGGACTTTAACTTTGTGGATCGTTTAGTTAAAACCACTCGTAATTCACCAAATTTCCCCAAAAATAACAATATAAATACCGCCGACCTTCTGGCAATGGGGAGTTTATGCCATACAGAAACTGCTTTGTCCTGATAGTTCCTAAAAGAGTGTTTTCTAATGGTTTCTACGTAATGACCTTCATTCATAGCGCGTAGTTGTTTTTTTTTTCTTTTCTTTGTCTCTACAAGTTCTCAATCAATCAATCAAATATAAAATCTTCTCTATAAGTATATTAATCTATAAAGCTAAAAGCAATTAAAGTAGTGTACATTAGTTTTCCAATAAAGTTGGGAATTCATTAACATCGGCATTTTCATAGATGACTTTATAAGTAGCTTCGAATAATGGGAATTCATCTTGTAATTTAAAGTTTTCCAATAATTCGTGAACTTCTTTAGCAGTAATAACACCTTGAGAAGATTGACCGTTTAATAATTTCTTTTCAGCATCCCAAGCATCGGTTTTGTTTTCAACCATATATTTGGCGACTTTAACATTTCTACCACCAGCACAAGTGGTTATTAAATCAGCAACCCCAGCGGATTCTTCAGTGAAAGTGGTTGGTTGAGGAGGGAATTCAGATTTAATTCCAAATTTTTCCCAGTAAGAAGCAAATTTAATGGTTTCTTTGATACCAATTCTCATGATGGCAGCTTTAGCATTATCACCCCATCCGGCACCATCAACGAAACCAGCAGCACAAGCAACAACATTCTTTAAAGCACCAGCAATAGAAGCACCAACAACATCTCTAATGACTCTAACATGGAAATAACTTCTATGGAAAGCTTCTTTAAGAATGTATTCATCGATATCTTTACCTTCACCTCTGAAATCAAATGGTTTATTGTAAGCAATAGAAGTTTCAGACCATCTTTCTCTGGCAACTTCATTAGCAATATTAGCACCAGATAAGGCACCACAATAAATACCTAAAGTATCAGTAATGGATTGAGATAATAATTTACATCCTTCAGAACCAACTTCTAATCCTTTCAAACAAGAAAGAGCTCTAACAGATGGTTTAACATGACCAACCAATTGTTTACAAACTCTTGGTAAGAATTGATGAGGAATGTTAAATACTAATAAATCAGCATCTTTAACAGTATCAACCACATCAGGGTTAGCCTTTAAGTTTTCTGGTAATTTAACTCCTGGTAAATATTTAACATTTTCATGTTCTTCATTAATGATATCAGTCAATTTTTTACCTTCTAATTCTTCTTGGAATACCCACATTTGGACTTCTGGTTGGAATAATTGAGGCTTATCTCTAGTATTTTCAGAGATGATCTTAGCCACAGCAGTCCCCCAATTACCAGATCCAATGATAGCGATTTTAAATGGGTTAACGATTTCGTAAGGAGTAGTAGTCATTATGTTAAGTTAAAATAATAAATCAATTATAAAAGAATTAAACGATTTATTGAATAAAAGTAATTAAAGAGAGAAAGAAAAAAAAAAAAAGTAGATGGTTGAGGGTTTCAAGGAGTATTTAAATGCTTTGGTGTTTGTGGCTATTTGTGTGGGTATTTTCTTTTTCTGGTATTCAGGCGGACTATCCATCGAATTCGATGCACTTCCTTCCGAGAACAGCCATGATAACAATAGTCAACGTTGGACACTAACATCTTTATTATACAAGAAAGGATCCATGTTCGTAACCAATAGGACCATTTGTCCCTCTAATGATGTCACCGATGATGAAATCAGACGGGTAGAGTTTCAAGTTTGGCCCAATTATTCCGAATGGAGTTTCTTTTTCGTGTGTGGTTTCTTTTTTGGGTGTGGTTTCTTTTTCTCGGAGTACACTGATCCTCCGCAGCAGAAGATTGATATTAGAGATAGCAGAGATATAAAGCAACACCACGAAAATAAACCCTTAGAGAATCACAGCAATTAAAGCAATTTATTCTAAACCCCGACCTAATAGTATAATCACCATTACCACCATCACAGCAACACAATCCCCGCTCATGGTAGTGACATTGGAACAACTTTCGGTGGTTATTTTTTCCGATGATATCATAGAGCAAAAGAAAGTAAAAAAGGAATTGGATTATGTGCAGGATGCAACCAACCCAAGTAGAATATTTCTATTTCCAGTGTATATTAAATCAAACCTCTCCGAATTACGCTATGTACAGTTAAAGGGATGGATCTGTAAAGATTGAATAATAATAATAAATATTAGGAGTAATTACCAGGAACACCTTATGACGTAATTCCTCTATTCATCATGGTGAGTGTAGGCATCGTATTCCCTCCACATTTCCTGTTGATGGTCCCAATCTTCCATCCACGCCTCGGGCACGACCTGGTTTCCAGAAATGATTCTTGCTGCTTGGAGCGGTTCCTGTATATTGGATAAGGCACCATCTTGGATGTGAGCCAAAGGATCTGGTAGTGGGTTGTGGTGGGGGTCTGCTTGCTGGGTTTGTTCTTGGGACTGTTCCTGATTTACAACTTGTCCCTGGTTTACAGCTTGTCCCTGATTTACAGCTTGTCCCTGATTTACAGCTTGTCCCTGATTTACAACGTGTCCCTGATTTACAGCTTGTCCCTGACTTACAGCTTGTCCCTGACTTACTACTTGTCCTGCATCTGAATACATTGGTTGGTGATAATCTGGCGTAGCAACTGTTTCAGAACTCTCCTTAACATCTCTTAAAGGATCTGATAAATGTTCAGTTATTTCTTGTTCTCTTACATCTTGTCCTGATTGACTATCTACTAACTTATCACCTTCATTGGATAACTCTACTGATCTATTGGATATGGAATTCATTAACTTTAAAAAGTTACTTTGTTGAATCTTTTCATTTTGCTCGTGATTATTTGTCATGGACTCGTGAATCTTTCTGGCGGTTTTTGCAAATTCTTCTTTATCTGTGGTATTACTATGCATTTCTTGTTCCAATAACTTGAACTCATCTTCAAATTGTTGGTGTTGTTGTTCCATCTTGTGCATTTCTTGATGTTCTGTGAGATTGCCAACGGGTTCATGGTATACGGGGTTAAGGTTGGTTCTAGTATTCATTTGAAATGACATCTGAGGTTGTATTTGTTGATTAACTTGATTCTGTTGGAGTTGTTGAAACTGATGTTGACTATTTTGCTGTTGGATATTCTGCTGCTGTGGATTCCCATTGATAAACTGCTGATCCCCATTCATAAACTGCTGATTCCATCCTTGTTCTCTTGTCATATCTCTGGTCTGAAGTTCATTTCTCTCCAATGAAAGGTTGGAAAAATCATTAACCCATCCCTGATTTCTGTTCTGACCTCTTCCCTTCATAGGAAACCGACTCATGAACTGATTAGCAAACTGATTTCCTCCATCAAAACTCCCATTAAACTGATTCCCACTAAACTGATTGAATTCTTGATTCAAATTGTTATCGATGATTTGGTTGTTTCTAAAGTGTTGATTATTTTGGGGCCCATTTCTCCTTATAACGTCATTCTGGAGTGAGTTGTCTCTTTGTGTATGCTTTGAAAGATTGCTTACAGCATTCGAAGGTCCACAAGAATCCATGATGATGTATAAAGACTGGGGTTCGTTCCTCGGTACATGACTAAAAAGCATGCGCGTTACCCGGAGACGAGTGTGATTAAGCAGAGGTGTTACCCGGACACATGACCGACCTATAATCATTACTATTTCCTATATCCTATATCATAAATGTTCCTTTGCTTACAACTTGACGAAATCCTCATTGTCAAACATCTCAGAATAAGCTTCCCCCAAACACTCGTGCACGTGTGACGTTTGAAGGGATCTTCCATGCTTCCTATAGGCTTTACGACTAGCTAACCGAACAGTTCCACTAGCAGCAAAACAAGCTAAAAGAGTCAGTTCTTGTTTAGTTAATTTGTTGGCTTTATCAATGTCCCAATACTCATTTTGGTAATGATCAGCCCAAGTTAAATAAGTAGCAAGACATCCAGTTAAAGTATCACCTTGACCACCAACTCGTTTATTACTTCCTTCCATTTCATTCACAAGGTATTCATCTCCATTAATAA
This sequence comes from Yamadazyma triangularis, assembly GCA_030573955.1. NCBI lineage: Eukaryota > Fungi > Ascomycota > Pichiomycetes > Serinales > Debaryomycetaceae > Yamadazyma > Yamadazyma triangularis. The sequence goes on from JAJMEC010000025.1 coordinate 165,829, forward strand.
TTAATTCATGTTGACCTTTACGAACAATAGTGATGTTTCCAAGTTTCTTGGATAAGTCCATGGTCGTGTGTAAGATCTTGGTAGAATCAGTTTCTTTTATAATAGAATCAACCCCTACAGCAGTACCAATACGTTCAAACTCAACCAAATTTGGAGTCAACACTGCTTTAGCGTAGTTCTTCACTAAATGAGGAGCTCTACTCACTAAATATAACGCATCGGCATCGATAATCATAGGTTTATTCATTACCTTAATCTGTTCTATGATCTTATAAAGACTCTTCATCATAAGAGAATCTCTTCCAAAACCAGGCCCAAGAACTATCACATCTACTCGATTTATCACCGCCATAACTTTAGGCATAATCATTTCTTCAATTACTTTATCCAACAACTTAAACTCAGGCCTTATGACATCATCCACACTCATACTATTGATCTTTCGCAACTCCTCAATTGTCATATAATCACTAAGTTCAGAGTAATTATTAGACTCCACCAAATACGGATGTACCATTAAATCAGGTAAATACAGCTTTATTACCGGAGATGCTCTCCGTTCACAAATAACATGACTCAAATCACATCCAATCAAAGCTGCTGAATGTCCAGCGAAAAAGGGTGCTCCTGTGTAATCTTCACATCCTCCAATAACTGCAATTTTCCCGCTTTGTCCTTTATAATAATGTGTCAATAATGGTTGTACTATACTTTTTGATAAATTAACCAATTCTTTCTGAGTCTTTGATTTAAGCATTGTGTAGAGGGTGTAGAGGATATTGTAGAGGATCGTATTCTCTCTCTCTCTGTGTCTCTCATTAGTTTGCTTCCTGTATATACTACAACTTCCACCAGGACTTTTCGCCCTCACACACCTCTCGCCACACTATATAAACTGTGAGCAATGAAAAATCCATTCCTATAACCACAATGTTTTCTACCCCAATTAAAGCCAATACTGCTAAATTTTTACTTCCATTAGCCGTCGGAGGAGGCCTTGGTTTGGCCTACCATTACTCCACTGCTTCAATTGTCAGAAATGACACCGGAAAAACCTTCACCAATCCTGATGAATGGATAGACTTGAAATTGAAACTGTCCTTTGATGTTAGTCATGACTCCAAACACTTAACCTTTGAATTGAACAATGCCGACGATGTTTCTGGTTTGGTTAATGCTTCTTGTTTAATGACTAAATATGTTACTGCTAAAGGTAACAATGTCATTAGACCTTACACTCCTATTTCTGATGTTGAAGCTAAAGGAGTTCTTGAATTTGTCGTGAAAAAGTATGACGGCGGTAAAATGTCTTCTCATATTCATGACTTGAAACCTAATGACACCTTATCATTTAAAGGTCCAATTATTAAATGGAAATGGGAACCAAACCAATACCAAGCCATCAGTTTGATTGGTGGTGGTAGTGGTATTACTCCATTGTACCAATTAATCCATGAAATCACTAAAAACCCTCTGGATAACACTAAAGTTAACCTTTTCTATGGTTCTATCACTGAAGATGATATCTTGATGAAGAAAGAATTAGATTCTATTGCTGATGCTCACAAAGATCAAGTTAACATTACTTATTTCGTTGATAAACCTACTGGTTCTTGGAATGGTGAAACCGGTTATATCTCTAAGGAATTCTTATCTAAGAACTTACCTCAACCATCTAAAGATTCCAAGATTTTTGTTTGTGGTCCTCCAGGTATGTACAAGGCTATTTCCGGAGTTAAGAACTCTCCAACCGACCAAGGTGAAGTTTCTGGTATTTTAGCCGATTTGGGTTACACTAAAGAACACATTTATAAATTTTAGAGTAAATCTGTAGTAATATAGATATTTATTGAAGTAAATATTATGGTGCGAAATAAAGGTGTATATATATACATAATATATATACACAAATATGATGAAAATAGCTGTGGAAGGATGTTGTCATGGGAAACTTGATCTGATATATAAATCACTTCCTAAAGGAACTGAACTTTTAATAATTTGTGGTGATTTTCAAGCCATACGAAATCGAGCTGATTTTAATACCATTTCTGTTCCTCCAAAGTATCGTTCATTTGGTGATTTCCATCGGTACTATTCTGGGGCTAAATTAGCTCCTTTATTAACCATTTTCATTGGTGGTAATCATGAATGTTCTTCATATTTAAAAGAATTGAAATATGGTGGTTGGGTTTGTCCCAATATATATTATTTGGGGGAATTTGGAAGTGTTTTCTATCGAGGGTTACGAATATCTGGTCTCAGTGGGATTTATAATGATACTTCTTTTAAACGCAATGTTATTGATGATGAATCTTTACCTTACAATAATACATTAAAGTCGGTGTATCATATAAAACCAAAAAACTTTCTAAAAATGTATTTGATGAAGTATTCTGGTGCAGATATGAATGTGGTTTTATCTCATGATTGGCCTCAGTATATCTATAATCATGGTGATTTGAAATCATTATTGCATAAGAAAAGCTTTTTCAAGAATGATATTGATAATGGTCGTTTGGGGAATCCTTTATCAAGGATACTATTTAACAATTTGAAGTCTGATTATTGGTTTTCAAGTCATTTACATGTTAAATTTGAAGCTACAGTGGATTATATAGATGAACCTAGTTCTCTGAATGCTGATGCTATTGATTTAGATATGGACATGGATGATTGTGATATAAAGAAGTCTGCTATAGATAAATCTGATACAGATAAATCTACTTACTTTCTTGCCTTGGATAAATGTTCATCTAAACGTCAATTTATTCAACAGATGACTGTTCCTGTTACTGATAATAACAATCTGAGCTTAATTTATGATAAACGAGCCATTGCTATCAATAAGATCGTTGATAATTACATTTTGAATCAAAGAAGTACTTGGGAATCTTTAAACTTTGATAACTTTATAAATATATCCAATGATCCTGTGTTGCAACCTATTATCAATCAACTCATTCATGAAGTTAATGCTGAATTGACTCATTTAGATACTAGAAATGATAATGATTTCAAAATCCCTAATAACTTTAAACAAATAGCTCCTCCAAATACAAAGGACTTTGTACCTCTACAATATTGGCCTAATAACCAAACCATTGACTATTGCAATAAATTCCTGGTTCCCGAATGTACATTAGTGACAAATAGTTGATATAGAAGAAGTTTCATATGAAATATTAGTTTTGGTTTATAGAGAACGTATAACATAATAAAAACTTCTTTAAAGAGATAAAAAGACTTCTTTAAAAATATTAAAGAACTTCTTTAGATTTTAGTTATTAGTATGGTGGTCGTGTGGTGTTCAATTTGACCTTGAACTTTTCATCCAAATTATATATATTACATAATTCCACACTAAAAGAACCTTTTTCCATACTGTAAATTGGTTGTGATATAGATTTTTGTATTCTATTATATTAGTAACAACTCCCAGCATTTTACCTCCTCTTAAACAGACACAATTAATCAATCTTTGTGTAGGGCGTGTACTGTTCAAATTGGACACCTCAAACTTCACTAAATTCTTTGAACTTCATTTACTTTTCAACTTCTCATACAAAATGACATTTATCTAATGATGTTCAAGTAACAATTATTTTATTGTGAATAAATAATTACTTGAATTACTTTTCCCATTGTTTCTATTGATTTCCATTATTTTCCAGTATTTTCTTTATCTCTTTATCTCGTCCTCTTGTCTTCCTCTCTTATCATCTTCTCTTCCTGATCTGAAAAATTCGCAAAAATTATCACCATTAATGTCAATTTATAAATTAATTGGTCATTTTTTAATTGACAATGGTCATCATGAAACATTTCAAAAACTACAAGATGAAATGGGTCAGACGATAGAAACAGATGTAAATGAATCATTAGAAGAAATCGTCAAAGATAGAATTAATTTCAATGATTTGAAAATTAATGATTCCATTGATGATGATCGGAAAATCCATGATACGTGGAAAATACCATATCCTCGAACATTAACTAGAGATATTAATGTAAATGAATCAGTTGTTTCAGTTGACTGGAACAAGTCTAAGAATTTACTTTTTGTTTCCACGGCGAAAATGAAGTTCATCATTATCGATGTAATGACAGGTGATATTGCCGCTGAGTATCATCAATTAGCCGGAAAAGTAGTCAGTAAAAAAGTGTTAACATTTGGTGATTTTGTTTATTTGGTTGGAATGAACGGATTGGTGACAAAATTTAAATTAAACGGATTGGAATTAGAAAAATTGGGAGAAATCAATCTCCATAAACGATTAGTTATTGATATGAAGTTAGTGATACTTGACGGTAATGTAAGGTTGGTTTCCATTGGCTGGGATAAAATGTTAAAAGTAATTGATGAAAACCTTGAGGTATTATCAGAGATCTTGGTTTCTAATATTGTTAGTTGTTTCAATGTATTAAATGATTCAGGTCACTTATACGCATTAGTGGGATATAATGAAAACACAGTAATTGAACTCTTTAAATTACAACCCAAAAATTCAATATCATTATACAAAATATCAATCAATGATGCGGAGTTCATGACCAACATGTTCACTCCAAGAAGTATCCATTTCAGAGACCATTTGGCTGTAATTAGTACTTCCCATGAACCATTCATGAGATTAATTATAATCCCCATTACTGACTTCCACCAAACCAATCAAATCAAAAGAAACCAAATTTTAAAAAATGTGGTTACTTCAGCTCCTCAAGATAAGTTTTCCAAATCAAGTATTTGTTTACGACCCCAAGGTGGGGTTTGGTTATTAGGAGATGATGGTAACATTAGAGGTATTAACCTAGATAACAAGAAAGAGATCCAAATTGAAGGTCATCAAGGAAGAATAACTCATCTTATAAATGTAACCACCGATAAAGAACATTTAATCACCATTAGTGACGATAAACATATCAAATTATGGCAATAGATCATCATTATATCCAATCTACATATACCACTTTAATATAATCAGTAATTGCTGCAAAAGTTAACTACCCACGTTATAGCACACACACGACCTCCCATTTCACTCTGCACATGATTTGTGGGGATGGTTTTTTCTCACCCTTTTTCTCGATTGACCTCGGCTTTACCAACCGTGTATAAGAGAAACATCCGGCAATCAAGTGATATTTGCTTGTTTTTTCTAAACAAATAACTGTTTTTTTTTTTTTTCTTTATATATAATATTTTCAGTAAACTGTAAATTGTATTTTGAAAACAGGTGGTTATATTACTGTTTATAATAGAATATCATAGATAGAACAAGTCGATGTCTTTATCACCAGTCGAAAAGGCAGCTAGTGGGGCATTAGCCTCAGTTATTGCCAATACCATGGTTTATCCATTAGATTTATCCAAAACATTGATCCAAACTCAAGTTAAAGCCAAGTCTAAAGCTCAAGATATGAAACAATCGGAATCAGGTGATAGTGTTTTTGAACCACAACCAAGTAAAGAAGGGAAATTGAAGTATAAAAATACCCTTGATGTATTGCAAAAGATTTATAAAAAGAAAGGGGTTTTAGGTTGGTATCATGGATTATTATCATCAATATTAGGAACAGCAGCCCAGAACTTTTCTTACTTTTATTGGTATACTATTGTTAAGAGAGTGTATGCTAATTTGTATAAACATATACCTAATCATAAACCTACTACGGCTATGGAATTATTTTTAGGGGCTTTAGCAGCAGCCATTTCCCAATTGTTTACTATGCCAATTGGAGTCATTACCACCCAACAACAAACTGATAAAACGCATAAAAACTTGTACCAATTAACCAAAGAAGTTTTGGAACATGATGGTGTTTCTGGATTATGGAGAGGATTAAGAGTATCATTAGTATTGTGTATTAATCCTTCCATAACATATGGTTCTTATGAAAGATTAAGACAAATCTTATACAGTGGTAAAACATATTTATCACCACTAGAATCATTTTCCTTGGGAGTTTTAGCTAAATCATTAGCTACAGTTGCAACTCAACCATTAATTGTTTCCAAAGCCATGTTACAGAAGAAATCACATGCCAAACCAGGTGAAAAAGATCCTAACAACAACAATAACAATAATAATAATGACGACCATCAGGATGTGAAGTTTGATACTTTCACTGACGCATTAGAACACTTATGGCATACTGAAAAATTCAAAGGATTATACAAAGGTATAGCTCCTCAATTATTGAAAGGAGTCTTTGTTCAAGGGTTATTATTTATGTTTAAAGACCAAATAGATATGACATTTGTTCTTTTGTTACAATCATTAAAGGCTAAAAGGGCAAAGTGAAGTCAGGATGAATTTTTCCTTTAGGGTTTGTAGTTATTTTGAATAGACATTAATTTATTATTAGTATTATCTTATCGATGATCCTGTATATGGGGGGCAGAGAGGGAAGAGTGGTACTGAGGGCTGCAGCCCTATCGCACACATGACCTGTCGTCTCCCTATACCATGTCGCGGCATTACCAAACTGCGATTATCTCAAAAAATTTTCATACATTTGAAATAATTTTTTTTCTCTCTAGAAAGTTTTAAATTTCAAATACTTTTAACTTTTTGATATTATAAACTAATCATGGGTAACGGTAAACCAAGAGGATTAAACTCCGCTAGAAAGTTGAGAACTCATCGTCGTGACAACAAATGGGCTGATCAATCTTATAAAGCCAGATTATTAGGAACTGCTTTCAAATCATCTCCATTTGGTGGTTCTTCCCACGCCAAAGGTATCGTTTTAGAAAAAATTGGTATTGAATCTAAACAACCAAACTCTGCTATTAGAAAATGTGTCAGAGTCCAATTAATCAAAAACGGTAAAAGAGTCACTGCTTTCGTTCCAAATGATGGTTGTTTAAACTTTGTTGATGAAAATGATGAAGTTTTATTAGCCGGTTTTGGTAGAAGAGGTAAAGCTAAGGGTGATATTCCAGGTGTTAGATTTAAAGTTGTTAAAGTATCTGGTGTTTCTTTATTAGCTTTATACAAAGAAAAGAAAGAAAAACCAAGATCATAATCTTATTATAATTTACACTATGTATATTTTTTATTAATACTGAAAATAAAACAATTAAGAAACAAACCAGATATTTATCCTATAGTAGTTATAGCTAAGGTTAATGCATAAAGATTTTTAAAAACAACAAAACAAAACTAAACTAAGAAAAGATTTATATATTATATTATATTTATCATAACGTTAAATTTTTCCCCTCTATAGATGGACCTGATTTCTTATTAGCTTTCTTTTTAAAGTTCATCTTTTGATTAATTCTCTTAAATCTTTCATCATTATTACCAGCTTGATTCTTTCTACTAAGAACTTCAGGATCAACTTTTGGTGCAATTTTATAAGCCGTAGTTCTAGCCGTGGGAATGGCAGCTCTATTTCTTCTTTCAGCACTTTCTTCATATAAAGTTTTGGCTTCTTTGGTTTTAGGTTTAGCTGATGATAATTTATTAACAAATTTATTCTTATTATAATCTTGAAAATGAATAGACCGATCTTTATAAGAATCAGATTTATTTAATATAGGTCTAGTCCAATCACCAATTAATTGATCAACAATCTTTTTTAATCTTAAATCAGTTCTTTTAGATCTTTGATAGAATACAAGAACTTTACCAATTCCAGAAGCAACTAAATGATCAGTTTTGATAGGTAAATCCACCAAAGCACCAATTAATTCTTTTTGGATTTGATATGCTGGCATGGAAGCATCAGGTAAAGGTTCTAACCATAATCTTACTGCTTCCAATAAATTATTATCCAATATGGAAATAGCTAAATCAGCTTTAGATAATACATTAACCACTTCGTCCAACATTTTCAACTTTTCTGTAGCAATAAGACCTTGACTATTCTTTTCTACATCCAGATTAGCTGCTTTAATCATTTGATCCTTAAGGTAATCAATCCGATCATCTTGCATTCTTTCCAAATCATCTTCATCGGCTTTTTTCCGTCTTACGGTTTTAGTTTTCATGGCATTATCCATCTTTTCTTCCAATAACCGTCTCTTTCTGGCATGAGGATCTTCATTTATATAAGCATCTTGAGGTTGTTCATAATCACCACCATCATAATCACCATTACCGTCATCATAACTCACTCCCACACCCGAATCGGAAGGTTGTTCAGATTCAGATCTTTTAGGTCTTCTTACATTCTTTTTCTTAGTCACACTATTACCTTCGGATTTATGGGATTCCATAGCGTAGATATTATCTTCGTCATAGTCCTGGACATTATTTTCACCCTCATCATTACCATCATCATTACCATCATTTTCGCCACTTTCGCCCCCGTTATTAGTCTCATCAAACCCGTTTCCTTTCTCCATCTCCTCAAACATATTGGTTCCTTCATTTATGTCTTCATTGTCTTCTATTTTAGATGCCATATTGAATGAGTTATATATATATTCTGTAGAAATTAATTCCTAATATTCAACACTAAAACATCGCGAAATGGCCGCTCGTGGATCACTCAACGACATAGTTTTTTCATTCCAGCGAACCCTTAATCTCTGTAATGTCACATTATATTGGCAAAACCATATCGTTAATCTCCAATAAACAACTTCGTTATGTTGGATTGTTGGATAATATTAATGCTGAAGATTCTACCATCGCATTAAAGTCGGTCAGATCGTTTGGAACTGAAGGAAGATTAGCTAGCGTTGGTCAAGCCAATTTGGAAGTGGTACCAGGAAATGATGTTTATGATTTTGTTGTATTTAGAGGATCTGATGTGAAGGATTTGAGTGTTTTAGATGTTGATTTAGATCTGGTTAAGCCCGAGGGACAGCCACAGGGAGCAGCTCCAGCTCCAGCTCCAGCTCCAGCTCCAGCTCCAGCTCCAGCCGCTCCAGCACCTACAGCAGCACCTACAGCAGCACCTACGGCTTCTGCACCAGTTTCTTCTGTACCAAATCCTAGTCAATCTGTACCCCAAGCAGAAGCTCCAACTGAGCCAGAAGCTCCAGAAAAATCTGCTTCATCAACTACTCCATCAGCTCCATCAGAACCAGCTCCTCCAACTCAACAACCAGCTCCAACTCAACCAAAACCATCATACACTGATGACTTTGATTTTGAATCCTCCAACGCCAAATTCAAAAAAGATTTGGAAATGGAAAAAGATTACTCTGAACCTACTTATAATGGATCATCATTTTTCGACAACTTATCATCTTCAAATGAAGATCGAAACAACATGAGATGGAGTGAAGAAAAGCAATTGAACTACGATACTTTTGGTCAAACTTCTGTTTATCGTGGTAGAGGAAGAGGTAGAGGAAGAGGCAGAGGCAGAGGTGGTTTTGGTAGAGGAAGAGGTAGAGGTAGAGGCAGAGGAAGAGGTAACTACAACCAAATGCCAGAATGGGCTTAAGATGTACTGGCTTAAGATTGGCTTAAGTACTGACTTAAGTATTGCTTAAAATTGTATTCTAATATATAGTAAATCTATAACAGTTCAAAGTTTACGCAGTTTCAAAAGCACTTTTGTAATACCAATTTGACGTTGAGCTTTTGCTTCCATCAGTTGGATTCTTTCTTGATAATGTCGTTCATCTTTCCTCAGAGGTGAATTTAATCCTTGAAGTAATCCTGCATCTTCAATCCAATCATGTAACTCATTAATGTATTCATACTCTTTGGGGAACTTTAAGTTATGGAATCCATTACCTTTCTCAGCCAATTCGGCTTCAAACAGTTGTTGCATTTCTGATTGTGGTGGTAACTTAAGTCTACCACTATAGTATCGGGCAATGACGGATGCTTGACATTCTGATAAAGGTAAGGGACTGACATTTTTCCCTAATCCGATAAATGTAAGCAGAGGATCTTTAGTGTAGAACATTTGCTTGTATAAATCACCAATGTAATAGTCTTTCCCCACTCCTAATGACGATAAAAATGGCATATCATACAAATACCCCGTGCAAAATATCACACTATCAATACCCTTGATGATTTTATCTCCTAACTTAATTGATCTATCTTCTACATTATACTCATCGATTCTAGGAATAAGTTCTATCAATGGACTTGTAAACTTCTCCAATAATGTCCCTGGACTACACGAGACATATATATGTTTAGCAGAAGCTTGTAATTGCACAGCAATATCACTTCCACTAGATAAGGCTCCTACAACCAAAACAGTTTGATCTTTAAATCTATCAGCAGAATCATAGTATCGAGCATGAGTAATAGATTTCCGGTCTTTTTGCATCCATTCATCCAATCCTTTCACTTTAGGAAATCTTGGAACATTAAAATGTCCATTACAAACCATAACACCATCGTAGACATTACAGGTTTGTGCTAGAGTCTTGACATTCTCAATAGTAACTTCCCATTTATCATCAGTTTTAACAACATCAACCACCTTAGAATTAAGACAAACATTGACTGGACCTATTGTTGATGCATACTTCCTAACGTAATCCAATACCACCTCTTTCATAGGAAATTGATCAGTATTATCAGGGAAATGAACATCAGCATACTCCATTAACAGATGAGGAATATTGGTATTCAAGTTTCTATAAATAGGAGAAAAATCATATTCATTTCTAGCAGCAACATCTTCATCACTATTATATTCCGATTTGGTATCTAAATAGTTCCATACTCCTCCTATAAAAGACCGACTATCAAACATATCAATATCGTACGATACTGGTTCCATATTTAATGCCTTAACACATGCCAATCCTGCTGGACCTGCTCCCACAACTGCCACTTTCTTTACTCTTTGTTGAACTGTCATTGGATGTATAGATTTGATGTAATCGATCTTTTTCTATATCAATACTTCAGTTTATTAGTTATATTATTGTAGTTATATTATTGTAGTTATATCTCTTTATACAAGGGAGTGCGCAGGGCTAAAATGGAACATGAGATCGGACTTTTGACACGGACTTTTGAGATAGGACTTTTAGTGATTACTTTCTGTTTTTAGAAGGGAAGGTTTTTGGGACCTGGAAAATGGTATTTGACTCTGTCCTGTGACTGTGACTCTAACGTGTGACATGTGACATGGTTATACTTTTTTGGTTTTAATTTTCTCTTTATTTTTCACTTTTCACTTTTTCACTTCTCTATTTTTCACTATCTCTCACTCTCTCACTCTCACTCTCTCAACTTCACTCACTATCTCTAAACGCGTCGCGACCATTTTTTCATCATTTTAAACCTTCATCTCATACCTCCAGCTCCACCTCATGTCGGAAGACAAAATTAATGCCTTTACCGATGGGAATTCCCTTGTGTCATACGATAATCACGAAAAACGGATCCTAATCGGTAACAGTATTGGATTACTTAAAGTATTTCAAGTTGAAGAACCAGATTTAGAACCCAATTCCATTGACATTTCCACAAACTTAACTTCGATCTCTTGTTATGATGACATTGCTTTAATCACCAACACCGCAGGTGAATTGGAACAAGTTAATTTGTTTGAAAATGAATCTAAAGGTGCCATTTTTAGATCAGAATTACCCTTAAGAGCTGCTCAATATATTAATGATGGTAAGCGCGTCTTATGTGGAGGTGATGATAATAAATTGGTGGTGATTGATGCCAGTAATAATCAATGTGTTGAAAAAATTACTCTCCCTGATCAATTGTTAAATATGTCGTATAATATCACTGCTGAAGTTTTGGCCGTAAGTTTATCAAATGGTGATGTTCAAATCTATTCTGTTCTTAATGAATCTCCTAATTTGGTCGATACTTTGGCCCTGGTAATCACTTCAAAAGTCAATAGTTCTATGGATGAAATAAATTATAATGATCATCATCACGATGAATTGGTTTGTTGCAATACTCAATGGTCCAGCTATGGTGATATGTTACTTGTACCTACTGCTAATAATGCTATAGAGGTATATAATCGATCTGATTGGTCTAAGGTAATAAAGTCCTTTACCAGAAAGGAAACAGAAGTTTCAATGGTTGATTTCAAGTTATCTACAAATAATAAGTTCCTTGCTGTTGTATATGAGGATCGTAAAGGAATTGTGTTCAATTTTGATTCTCAACAAGTGTTACGAGACTTCCAAGTCACTTTACTCGATGATAATTATCCTATCAATTTGGTATGGTCTGATAATCATTTATACCTTGGATCCAGTAATGGTAGTGTGATTAACTTCAAAGATGTCATTGCAAGTACCAAGAACTTATTTATAGGAGAAGCTGAAGAAAGTGATGATGAAGGAAGTAATACTGATGCTTTACTTCAAAATTCCGATTCGGAACCTAATGGTATTAATCGTGATGGTATTGATGATTCAATTATTGATGAAGATGATGGTGAAGAAGAAGAAGATCCTCAATTCCCTTACTATAATAAAGACGTTAGTAGAGTTTTCGATGAACAACAAAGGAAACGTCAAAAATTACCTAATGGTAAATTTAAACCTCCAGGACCTCTTGAAGCTTCTACTTCTCCAATCATTATAGATTCTGAAATTATTCCTTATTCACCAGGTTCAACTCCATTTAATAAATCTAATTCCAATATCGAAAGAAGATATTTATCCATGAATTCAGTGGGATATGTATGGGCAGTGAAAAACAATGAAGCTACAGAATTAGCTCAACAAAGTTTAACGGTATCATTTTTTGATCGGTCTGTTAATAAAGATTATCATTTTAATGATTATAATCAATATGATTTATGTGGGTTGAATCAAAGAGGAATTTTATTGGCTAGTTCAGGTTATAACAGAAATAAATCATCAGGGATAATCTTTTACAGAAGTCATGAATCTGAACAAGATTGCTGGGATAAAGCTATTCCTTTAGCAAAAGATGATTATATCACTTCAGTAACTATAACTGATAATGAAGATTCAATTATAATTGTGGGGACAAGTTTTGGTTATGTCAGATTTTATAATCAACATGGACTTTGTCTTAATATAATGAAATTTAACCCCATAGTCACGTTAATATCTTCAGCCAATTCCTTATTATTTGTGGTAACTCAATTATCCATTAATTTGTATGGATTTTCACTTTTAAATATTAATGACGATTACAGATTTATTCAACATGATAGTATTTTACCCTTGAAACGGTCTAAAAATAAAAATATCCCATTAATCAAGGGGATTTTTTTCAATGAATTCCATGATCCATGCTTAGTCCCAGGGAATGATGATACTTTGATTATTTTATCATCATGGAGAGAATCCAAGAATTGTAAATGGATTCCAATTCTTAATTGTATTGATGTTATTACTGATAATGGTAATGACTTAAAGAAGAATTGGAAATGTTGGCCTTTAGGTTTATTCAATGACAAATTAAATTGTTTGGTGTTGAAGAATAATAGTCAATATCCTGGATTCCCATTACCATTACCAATAGAATTGGATATCAAATTACCTATTAATGTTACCGATAAGAGCAATAAAAAACCATCTAATGAAGAAGATGAAGATAAAGAAGATAATGCAGAAGAAAATGAGTCAAAAGCTCAATCCCAACCCGATCATGAAGAAAATTTCGTCAAATCAATAACTATGGGGAAATTAGTTAATGATTCTTTAACTGATACTGATTGTCAAGAGTTTAATGATGAAATCATGGAGAAATTACAAGCTTATTCTAACATGTTTGATAAGTCATTATTACAATTATTTGCATCAGCATGTCAAGAATCACAACTCCTGAAGGCTTTAAGTATAGCCAAATTAATGAAAAATGATAAAGCTTTAATTGCAGCCAGTAAAATATCACAAAGATTTGAATTTTTAAATCTTGCTGCCAAAATAGGAAAGCTTAGAGATCAATTAGTCGACATAGATCAAGAATATTAAAGGAGTTAATGTTATACATATATTTCTGTTTATCATATAATATACATCTTGGAAGATTCTTGCACTATATACACACACAATCAAGGATTAATCATTATATCCTTAGGAGAATTGCTTCTTGATGAAATGGAAAATAATAGGTGTAACCCATAAAGCTCCGGCTAAAATACCTGCGGCTTTCATGGTTTCAGTAGCTTGTTGTTCTTGTAATTTCTTTTGTTCTGCTGGAATTTCACCTCCTGGTCCACCGTACATAGTTATAGTATTGTTTTAGTGATGTTGTTTTAGTGATGTTAATTTAGTGAAAGAAATAAAGAAAGTTGAGAATCTCGAAAAATTTTCAATGGTATATACGCGACCGCAATAACAAAATTGTGATTATATTATTACATTGTAGAAACGATATTAAACCTTGATTTAATCAAAGATTCATAGACATTTATTTTGATTCAAATCATGACTTCCTATAGACCATTTGAAATGGAGGACTTATGGAAAGTCAATTCCATCAATTTAGACCCATTAACAGAAAACTACACACTTGATTTCTACTTTGAGTACTTAATCAACTGTCCATCTATATTCTTTAAATCAATTGAAGTTAATGATAATAATGGATTTAATAATAATTCAGAAATATCCGGTTACATGATAGCGAAAAATGAAGGGAAATTATCGAAAAAAGAGTGGCATACTCATATTTCCGCTGTAACGGTTCATAATCAATACAGAAGAATAGGTTTAGCCTCTGATTTGTGTTTATTATTAGAAGATATAGTTAACAAAGATCCTTATAAAACATTATTCATTGATTTGTTTGTGAGAGTTACTAATGCTTTGGCTCTACAGTTATATGAGAAACTCGGTTACAGCGTCTATAGACGAGTAGTGGGGTATTATGGTAGAGATCTTCCACAAGACAGAAATAAATTAAACGATAGTATTGATGGTTTTGACATGAGAAAACTGTTACCTGCTGATATAAATAATGAAACCATAAGAGATAACGGGAAAAAAGTATATGCATTACCTCAAGAGATTGTATTTTAGGTGTGAAATTGTATTTTAGATTGTATAATTTTAGATTGTATAATTTTAGATTGTATAATTTTAGATTGTATAGAATGAAGAAGTGATTCTGAGTCATAAGTCATATATTCCCATAGAGGTATCTCCGATGCTCATTATAATCGCACTTATTACGCATAGCAAAGATCATCACTATTATATAAATAGCCAGCGATTGAACTATAATTTTTTTTCTTTTTCTTTTCTTTTATTTAATTTTTATATTTTTATATTCTTAAAGGAAAACTTAAAATGCCGACAAAACCTGATAGAAGACAACTACTAAGAGAAGACTCAGGGTCAAACTCCAACTCTAGATCTTCTTCTAGAGCAAGAACCCCTCAAGTTGATGGTGAAGAGAATGGTTCATTGGACTTTAATTTTAATAATATGGAAGAGATTTTAGCCGCCAAATTGGAGAATTTGGAAAGACTTTATAATCAAGATAACGTTGGTGATCAAATTCAACAACAAGCAACGGAAATGAATAGAGCTAAGATTACATCTAAAGACACTACAATAAATGATATCATTCATTCTTTGGCCACTAGTTCCAGAACTGATGTATCATCACAATCCCGAGAACTTTTGTTGGCTCAATTGTATAAATTGATAGCCATTAGGTCCTTGGTGGTGTATAATGAAGCCAACTATGGTACTAAACGATATGTTGATGAGAATAAGGTTTATGATTTAAGGAACATATTGATGACTGGTAATTATAGGTCAGAAAATGAATTTTTATTATTATTCAGAAGTACCATAGCTTTAATTTGTAGTGATATTAATGAATTTGGTTCATTGGCTGATGGAGCATTTATAAATCATATTAAGGTTCTAATCACTGAACCCCCAAGTCTGACAGTTACAAATATGAATAAATCCCATTTAATTACTGGATTGGTATCATTATTACTAATCATTCATAATGGGTCTTCTTCTTATGGTTTAGATAGTACTTTAACATGGTTATTTGATTTGACCGAAGAAACTTGCATAAATGCTTTTACGGCATTAAAGGAATTTAATCAAGGTGATCGAGAATATTCTACTAAATTTGATCAACTTTCTGAACAAAGAATTCTTGATGAAATTGCCATGAAACAAAGTACAGAATCTTATATGTGTGTAGCTGGATTACATGGGGTAGCTTGTTTATTGACATTATTACCTCGAGGAGAATTTTTGAATTCCATTATTGAAGAAATGGTTCCTAAATTGATTGATTTGTTAGATAATGAAGTCAATAATGAAGTATCTAAAGCTAGTGGTAGAGCTATTGCTATATGTTATGAGATTTATTCTTATAATAATGATGCTGATTCTGAAGAGGTTGATGAAGATGAAGAATATAATTCCAATGCCCCATTTTATGAACAAGAAGTATTGATGTCAACTTTGGAAAGATTGACTAATGCCACATCTAAAAAAATTAATAAAAAGGATAAAAGAGAAGTTCATTCGATTTTTAGAAATATTTATGAATCGGTGAAAAATTATAGTAAACTAGAAACAAGATTAGAAATCTATAAAAAATCTCCTACTGGTCTTGAAATTTTAAATGAATCTATGGATTCAAATTATATTAAATTATCAAAGACCAAAACTTTACTGATCAATAGTTGGTTTTTATATATCAGATTGATTCACTTAAAGTGGTGCTTTAGTTTTGGTGTTCATAATCAATTAACCGGTAATGATACCATTAGGGAGATTTTACATGAGCCACCTTCTGAATATCAACTTAAATATGGTGAATCAGGACCTATGGATGATGATGTTTTCATTAAAAGTAATTATACTAGTATCAATGATAAGCATAACCAAGATTATAAATCAAGAACCACTAAGGTTCGTAAAGCTAGAGTTAATAAATTGGATGAACAAATGGAAGAATTAGAACTCAAGTAATTTTTAATTTAATATTTATTTTGTAATAATAATATATTGTAATACAACTTCTTTCTTTAAACAAAATTTTTTGCAGTTTATATTAATACAAACTATATGTTCACTCTATTTAATCATTATAGACAATTCATTGCAATTGGAGAGATTATTGAACAACGAAATCAGTGACTTTAAAGTCTTTAGAAGAAATACCCATCTTACCAATGAAATCAACAGCAGTACTTCTCATTTGTTCAGTAGTTTCATTATCCCAATTGTATTCATGTCTCATAATTTCAACGACACCATCAACAGCACTTAAAGCTTGTCTAGCATTTAAGAAAGCCAATCTAGTTCTTCTAGCTAAGAAATCAATTGGAGTTCTAATATATTCATATTTTAAAGAATATTTCAATTCAGCAATGGTGAAAGGTTCATCGAAATTTTGATAACTTAAATTATGACCAGTTGAAGCAGATGCATCAGAAACTTCAAATGATTTATTAGAAGCTAAAGTGATTGGTAATTTATTATAATCAGATTGATGATATAATTCTAAAATCAAAGGAGCTCTAGAACCATAATTATGAGACAAATGCTTAGCTAATTTTAATGGGATTCTATATTCATGAATTAATCTAGCAGAATAATTCTTAGAATAATCTTCACCACCAAGTAAAAGCAATTCATTAGTCAAACAAGGACCAACTTTTTTACCAAAATCGAATTTTTTAACTAAAGTATCAATAGCTTCTTGAGCCATTTCTCTATAAGTGGTCCATTTACCACCAGAAATAGTCACTAAACCAGTATCAGAAGTATGAACCAAATGAGATCTAACTAAACCTTGAGTAGAACCAGTGGTACCAGTAGCAGTAGCAGGATCTCTAGCTAAAGGTCTAATACCTGACCAAGCACTTAAAACATCTTCTCTATCAACAGGGAAAACAATATATTTTTGTAATTCTTTCAAAATGTCTTGAATTTCTTCTTCAGTTGGAACAGGGTTAGAAGGAACTTCTTTTAATGGAGTATCAGTAGTACCACATAAAACTTTACCTTGCCATGGTAAGAAAAACATAACTCTACCATCAGCAGTAGAAGGATCTAATAAACCCATTTCTCTTGGACCATAATATTCAGGTAACACAACATGAACACCAGATGAAGGAACCACCATTTTTGGAGGTTGAGGAATTTTAGGTGGTAAACCTTGAGGATCATTATCCATTTCTAAAATCTTATCAGCAAAAGGACCAGTAGCATTAAGAACAGCAGTAGCTTCAATATTAAATTTCTTACCAGTTTCAGTATCAGTAGCTAAAACCCCTTGAATTTTATTATCAGAATTTTTAACCAATTGATTAACTTCCATATAATTAAGAACAGTAGCACCTTTATCAATGGCAGTAAAAGCTAAAGTAGAATTCATTCTTGAATCATTAAAACTACCATCATGATAAACACAAGATAATTTCAAATTAGAATCATCCATCATTGGAGCAATAGAAGCAGTAGTTTCTTTAGAAAAAATAGTAGAAGATCTTAAACTTTGAGATCCAGCAAACCAATCATACATTTTACAACCAACAAAGAAATAAGGAGCTTGCCACCATTTATAAACAGGAATCATAATAGGTAAAACAGAACATAAATGAGGAGCCGTTCTTAACATATTACCTCTTTCATTCAAAGCTTCAATAACCAAATCAAGTTGAGCTTTAGATAATTGGAAAATAGCTTTTTCTAAATATCTAACCCCACCATGAGCCATCTTGGTAGATTTTGAAGAAGTACCACTACCAAAATCATATTTTTCTAAAAGACAAACATTTAATCCTCTTGAAGCAGCATCTAAAGCAGCTCCAGAACCAGTGGCACCACCACCAATAATAACCACATCGAATTTTTTGGTGGCTTCAACCTTATCTAATAAACTTTCTCTAGAAGGAGGTTGAGAAGCATTCTTAACAAGTGGAGTATAAGAATTAGTGATATTTGATTGTCTTGGAGGTCTTATAAAATCAAGATAAATAATGGTTCCTCCTAATAACCCAGTAGAAGCAATAGCAGCTTTACCTAACTTTGACAGAAGTATTCTGGATATCATATTGAATAACTAATTTTTGTCTTTTTTTAACACAACTTTAATAAGGATCAGGCTCGTATAGTTAAACAACAAAATATTAAAATATAATATAAAAATAAAAATATAAAAATGAAAAATCACAAAATAATCGATTAGATTAAGAAACAATAAATACAATAGAAATTAATTACAAAAAAGTTCAATCAAAAGAAACAGAGATTTTAAATTTCACAGGAAATCAATCTCGGTGATATTTATACTGATAAAATTTTCAGACACGTCCGAATTCTAGGTGCAGGAACATTGCTATAAGAACGTTATTACTAGTTGTACCGACCAGCTTATAACTACGGTATTAACCATTAAAAAAAAATCGTGAAAAATGCCATTGGCTTAGACTTGGCCTAATGATATTTCCTGCTTTTACTATACTACATTTCTTTACACTTCTGTTCTTGTCTTATCAAGTTAAATACTCATATAAGGCTTAGTTTCTAGTTCTCGCATTTAGAGCATCTCTCCCGGTATCCCATTTGTCCGAGCCACAAGAATCATTAGCTTCATCTTTGCTTAGGCGAGATGGAAACATGACCGAGGATGGTCATATGACCTGGTAGTATTTGTAACCAACATGTGCTAACAACAAACTTATGAGTTTACTGGTGGTTTATACATGGCGGGTGATTTGTGACCTTCAATACTTGTCGAGAATTGTACCGGGAGCCGTCCTAAAGGAGTAATAAGGCAACTATGACCCCGCCTAAGTCTCCACCTGAGTGGAACTCGGACCTGTTCCGGAGGGAAGAGAAGACGCTGGAACATTATAGGTGGTAACAATGTTGAAGTATTGGTGGGTTATTGTGTGTAGGTTTTTACGACTTTATGCAACTTTATATGTCTATTTTTAGTTGTGTTTGTATTACCTCTGTATCTCTCTTTCTATCTCCACGGTTTAGTGTTCTTTTCTCCGAGCTTCCAGGGTTATCGCCCATGTCATATAATGTCGTGGGTTCCAATGTCGTGCGTCATTTTCCGTCTCAAATCGCTTTGATTCTCAGTCTCAGTCTCAGTCTCAGTCTCTATCACTACAATCTCGTTATTAACACGTTAATAGTTGTGGGTGCTTTGTAATCGAAAATGGAGTATCACGAATTAAATGACGAGAAAAAACTGACGGTGGATGAGTTTAAGGCGATTAGTGGAGTAGAACTGGATGACGATCTATCCAAAGTAGTTCAATTGTTATCGGTTAATGATTGGAATTTGAACAATGCTATTGGGAACTATTTTGATAGTGGATTTCTTCCAGAACAACGTCAAAGTGGTGGTAATGAAGATGTTATTGACTCTTCTTCCGCTGACCCTTTTGGGGTTTCATCGTCAGTAGACGTCCATGATTCTAATTCTGGTCTTAGTAATCGTCAAAGTACAAGAAGATCATCTGAATATATGAATTTATCCAATTCATTTGAATTGAATGATTTGATTCCTAAACTCCCCAATGCTCCTAAAATCCTGAACAATTGGCAAATTGATGTTGGGATTTATTCGTCTCTTCGTCAAAGTCGAACTTCCACTATAAATAACACTAGAACTAATAACAATAACAATAATAATAATAATAATAACGATGTAATAAGGAAAACCTTGAGTTCAATATGGTTTATTTTATTAATCATTCCTAAAGGACTTCTCAGTTTATTAATAGGAATATTCAAATTTCTTTTTAAAGTTAATGCTTCCAATTATTTCCCGCTGAAATTTGACTATAATGAGTTTACTTTAGATACTAATATCAACAACACACACATTGCTGACAATGTTCAAAATAATTACAACATCAACAATAAAGAATATAATGAACTTCATGATATAACTAAAAGTAATTATACCTGGTTACTAGTAATCTTGGTTAATGATAGTGATGAATGTCAACGATTCATTAATCAATTATTGAATAATGAAAAATTCGAAAAGTTGTTTAATAAACAATCAGGAGAATTTAATGATTGTCAAATATACATAAATAATGTTGATCATCATCCTGAAGCTTTTGAAGTTGGTGATACTTATAAAGCTAAACGATTACCATACATTATGTTGGTGGGGAATGTGACTAATAATCCATCTATAATGTCATCAATGTCCCTTGTATATAAATC
This sequence comes from Yamadazyma triangularis, assembly GCA_030573955.1. Taxonomy (NCBI): domain Eukaryota; kingdom Fungi; phylum Ascomycota; class Pichiomycetes; order Serinales; family Debaryomycetaceae; genus Yamadazyma; species Yamadazyma triangularis. The sequence goes on from JAJMEC010000025.1 coordinate 186,902, forward strand.
CAATATTTCCACCAACTTTTTGACCCCTGATAATTTGGGCAATACTGTTAATAAAATTCTTGTTAATTTCACAAAAATTATTAATAATTATCAACCCCAAATGGTAGCAGCTAAAGTCGATAAACAAGAAATGGAAATCTCTCGATTACTTAAACAAAGACAAGATAATGCTTATGAACGATCATTATTGGTTGATAAAGAAAAACGGCATAAAAAATTACAAAAATTGGAAAAAGAAAAATTACTTACCCTTAAAAACAATTATCTTTTGTATCTTTATAAAACCCAATGGTTTACCAATTTGAATCAAACTCCAGAAATTAGAATTCAAATAAAATTACCTAATGGGTCAAGAATCATTGAAAAATTGAATAATGATCTTTATTTGCATCAATTATACCTTTACTTAGAGATGAAGTTATTTATTATCAACAATTATCCTCAAGAATCTGACTTACAAAGTCAATTGGATACTATAGATGTTTCTGATCAAACTTTAGCCCAATTTGATTATTCTCAATTCCCATTCAAATTTGAATTAATTCAACCTTACCCCAAAAAAGGGTTTAATGATCATTTACACCAACAAATTAAAGACATTGATGGCTTCAAATCTGGTGCAAGTTTATTGGTTGAATATGACGAAGACGATGAAGATGAAGATGAAGAAGAAAATGAAAATAACACTACAAATGATACTACAAATGATACTACAAATGACATTTATGAATAATTTTACCTCCTAAACCTCTTAAAAATATATAACCTTAAAATTCCTTAACCCCCCGGTAGTGCGCTGCCGGTTATCATCGCTTATACCATGCGCAATCGAAGGGCTGAGTCCTTATACAACTACAACTATAACTATCTAATGGCAAGCCGGCAATCAAAGTTAGAAGCAGAAAGATTATCAATCATCCAAAAGTCGATGTCTAGAGGTAGATCGAATTCTCCTTCTAGAACATCACACCCAAATAGTAGATCCCCTTCAATGTCTAATGGAGGAGATATGAATAATGACTTGAAATGGTCAGTAGTTAACCATGATCCCCTGGAAAGACTTGGAGGAAACGAAGATCAAAAGAATGATGAAGTAAGTGATGAAGAACACATTAGTGATGATGATAATAATGAAAAATTTCAATATGATGACACCGGTAATATTTTACCTAATTATGCTTGTAGGGATGAAAAGATTAATGAGATTTCCAATATATTAGAACATTCTAATTTAAATGACACTAAAACTTTGGATGATTTAACGGCAAAAGAGAAAAGTTTGGATAATGCCAAGGATAAAGGTGATTCTATTAATGAGGGGTTTTTAACTAAAGTTAAGGATGCTAAAGCTCAGTTGGAAGAAGGGGTTTTAGGATTAACTAAGAATGATCAAGAAGTTTTAAATCGTAAAGATAAATTGGAGAATTATTCTACATATAGAAAGAAGATTGTTCAACAAGAAAATGAAAAGCAAGAGAAAAAGAATCATCGCCGGGATAATAATTCTAATACTGATAGGCCTGGAAGTCCACAAGGTGATAATTTCATGATTCCTTATACCTCGGCTATTGAAGATAAAATCGATAGTGAATTTGCTTCACAATTAAATGAAACTATTCTTGAAGATGAAGTTGATTCTAATAAACCTCATTCCAGAGTCATTCAAACCATCACTAGAGGTAATTTTTTCCAATTAATTGATCCTAAAATTAAACCAAAGATGTTTTTACTTTGTATGGATTTTTCACCAGAATCCATATTTGCTCTTGAATGGTCTTTAGGAACTGTTTTAGTTGATGGTTCTGTATTGTTCATTATCTGTGTTATTGAGGAAAATGATAGTAATCATCATTTGAAAGTTAATACGTCTAATGAATCAAGTAGAGAACAACAACGTTTGAAAATGTTAAACAAGGCTAAACAACAAGTATTGAATTTATTAAAATTAACCAAATTACAAATCCACGTTGTCATTGAAATTGTTCATCATCCTATTCCAAGGCATTTAATTTTAGAATTAATTGATAATCTACAACCCACATTGGTTATTGTTGGATCTAAAGGTCAATCAGCTATCAAGGGGGTTTTATTAGGTTCTTTATCCAACTATCTTGTCACCAAACTGTCAGTTCCTGTCATGGTTGTAAGAGAAAAATTGAAGAAAATCAATAGATTCAAGAATGGTTCTTCAGTATTCTCTAATAATATTAAACCATTAACATTATCTGAAGCTAGAGTTGATTAATGATGTCCATCACGTACCTATTTATCTTTTTATATTGCTAATATATATAAATATAAATATATATATATATATCAAAAGAAAAGCTCAGTAAATGACTTTTTCCCTTTAAACCGTTCATCACATCCAGTACACTTACTAGGAGCATAAATGTTGGGGTTTTCCATAGTCATTTCAATAGTTCCCCGTTTCCGTTTCTTTCTGGGTCGATTGGATATGTTCTTTATACATCTGCCACAATAAACGTGACCACATTTAGCAACAAATACTCTTCTTGATAAATCCTTATCTACACCTGTTAATTGATGACTACAAAACCAAGGTGCATTTACCTTATAGTCATTCATATAGTGTTGTAAATTTTTATCGTATTGTAAATTGGTGGTAAAGTCTTTAGGGATTCCTTCACCTAATACTACAGCACATAATTCACAACAAACAGTTTCCTCATTTTTAATATCATTAGTATAACCAAAGGCTTCACGTTTAATAGCATCTTTCTTTTGAAGTAAAGCCGAGCGGTTAAATCGGTTTTCATTTTCCAATCTTTCATCCAAAGCCATTTCATTATCTCTTTCGATTCTTTCCATGATTGATCCTTCTATTTGATCCATATTGCTACCTTGATTAACCACATCAGCAGCTCCTCCAGCATGAAGTCCAATGACATCAAATATTTGATTTATGAATCTAAAGGGAACAAATCTATTATCATAATTATTATCAGCATAACTTACTGAACCAGCAGGGGTATTATTAGGACGTCTTCCTTGTCTTCTACGTCGCCTTATATCAGACCTTCTGTTCCTAGCATCATTACCTCTTTCTTCAATATCATGAAGTTGAGTCATTAAAGTATTTAAATCTCTAGGATTAGGAACATATCCTGGTTCACTATTTTGTTCTATTCTGTTTACCAAACTTCTTCTGTAACTATCCATATTATTATAGTCTATAGTATCAGGTCGAAGGGGTAAACTAGAAGTTGCTGGTCTTTCATCAATGATTTCAATATCATCCTCTTCATTATCTAAACGTCTTCGAACATTTCTTGTATCATTTTCACTATCCGACATTCGCCTTATTCTCTGGTTAGGCCCCGAATTAACCTGAGTTATTACTAAATCATCATTATCATTGGAATCATGAACGTTGGCATTATTAAAATTGACATTATTATTAAAACTGGAATTAGCTGGACGATTTCCTACCCTGTAGTTTCTACCGGCCTCAGCAAAAACACTATCTCTGCCGTAAAGATGTTGAACCATTTCATCAACAATTTCATTATCACTTTCATCATTATAATAGTCATAGTCATGGTCGGTATCGGCAAGGGCTAAAGAATCATCTTCTGAAGCTTGTGGTTCTCGTACTGTTCGTCTAAAATAGTCATAAAGTTGTTGTCCTGTAAGTTCATCTGGATTATTGCTATTGGCTCTAGTGTTATTATCAACACTTTCTTCATCACTAATAGCCACTGGTTGTGGTTCGACATATTCATCATCCGAATTAACTTCGATGACTTCATCAGACTCCTGGGGCCGAGACTTGGGTCGAGATGGATGATCCTGAGGGATTCGTCCATCACTTTGATGTTCTGGCGTTGTACTCATTGTTATGATGTGTAGTTTTTGTGTGTTATGTGTTGTTGCCTTTGTCTTTTCTGATGTGTTGTGTTTGTTTTATCTTGTTATGTCTGTGATGTGTAGTGTTTGTTGATCCTATTTGTCTGTATATTTGTGTTGTACTTTTGTTTTGTACTTGTGTCTTGTGCTTGTGTTGTAAACTCTCTTTTTCTGTGTACTCTTTTTTCTCTCTTTTCTCTCTCTTTTCTCTCTTTTCTCTCTGTTCCTCGTCTCTGCTTGTCTATTCTTTCTAACACAACTTGCCACTAGTAGAAACTGTGATTCTCATTCCCTTGGATGCAGGACCCGTGTGATTGATAGGAGAAAATAGAAAGTGAGAAGTTACTGTGAGAAAAAGGGAGAGAGAAGTTACTGTGAAAAAGAGTGAGAAGTTACAAAGGAGTGTACAGAGTACAGTGTAGACATAGTAGAGTACAGAGTGTATACAGAATATATAGTCTATTCCGTATATAGAGAATATATAGAGAATATATAGAGAATTTATAGAATGTATACATTTTGTATGCATTCTTATATTCTACTCCCTACTGCTTACTCCCTACTGCTTACTCCCTACTGCCTCTTCCAATATATCTTATATTATTCTACATTACTTTTTTAACCCGCTTCTCATATAACGTCCAACAACTACACAATGATCTCTTTCATAAGGTTCTAAAGTTAATTGTTCTAAAGGTTTAATTCTTTCTTCTCTTAACTTTTGGACTTCTCTTGCAAACACAGTTTCAGCGTCAACAGTAGAATCAATACAGTTAGCCTTAATAGAAATAACTACTATCCCTTGATCCTTTAAGAATAAATGAGCATTTAAAGCAATGATTCTGGCTTGATCTGGTTGAGCAACATCAGCAAAAATTGCATCAGCCATACTAATTAACATTCTATATTTTTGTGGATGACGAGCATCATCAATGATTGGAATCACATTAGGTCTCTTTTTAGCCATACCAATTAATTCTCTACCTGGTCTATGAGAAAATTCTACAGCATAAACAATACCTTCTGGTCCAACCACATCAGCAACGTGAGAAACTGAAGTTCCTGAAGCTGCCCCTAAATATAATACTTTTTTCCCTGGAGCAATACCAATTTCATCAACCCCTCCCATAATACCGGCGGCTAACTTAGATCTAAATGGATTCCAAACACGATATTCTGTTTTAGTTGGAACATCTCCTTCTTCTTTACTTGGTTCTTCAACTGAGATTCTCTTTTCTCCATAAACTGATTCTCCTGGTGCTGTGTTTTTAGTAACTAATAAATCTTCTTTTCCTCTAGCAATGAAGACTCCGGCGTGTCTGTGAGGTTCAATAACAACTTTTGCACCTCCTTTGGCTCCCCCTCTGGCACCACCTCTACCACCTCTGGCACCACCTCTTCCACCACCTCTAGGTCCTCCTCTTCCACCACCTCTGGCTCCTCCTCTACCACCACCTCTGGCTCCTCCTCTACCTCCTCTACTTGGGGCTCCGCCTCTGCCACCTCTGGCTCCTCCTCTACCTCTTGATGATCCAAATGCCATGATTTATTTTATTTGCAATGTATTATTTGATGAAAAAATTTATTAAAATTGCCAATAAAACAATACTTAAAGAATTGAAAAAAAAATTTTCGTTTTTCTCTGCTTTTAGTGATGTACTCCGGGTAAGTGCACTTGATTATGTAAGAATTTGCTTTTTTGTTAGCGCTGCTTAGTCAGACTTGCGTATGGAATTAATGTTAGAGGTTATGGTTTTAGAGATGATGTAGGTGGTGAGTGGTGATGAGATTGTGTATGGTTAGTATAGATGGATATACTACCGTATTGGAAGTTTATGAGGAACTACTTTATATTCTAAAACACCCCCTCATTGTTGAGTTATATAAGAAACAAGTTAAAAAATCTCATTTTTTCACCTTTAATGGGGAATTAGTCTCGTATCACTACTCCTATCCTCAAATAAACTTGATCCTCATATTCTCCTCTTCTCCTAATACACGTCTCATATGTTATCATCTCCCTAAAACCTCCCTCCTCCTCAATTACCCCCCTTCTTTTCTCCCTCCTCCTCTCAAACTTGATGGTCATCGTGCGGCTCATTGGCCCTGATAACTGACCTTTTATCGCGACCTTCGTGGATGCCTCAATCTAGTAATTGCCTCACGAGTAAAAGGAACCACATTTCTTTCTACACATTATGGCTTCAGGAACCAGAACTTATATTATCATATTGGTTCTAGGCACTATCATTACCGGTGCAGCCAATTCGCTCTTTTCCAAATATCAAGATAATCAATGTGTTTCCAACTGTAACAATCCTGATGTATCAACTCATAAGAAGTTTGAACAACCAGCATTACAAACATTACAAATGTTTCTAGGAGAAATGACGTGTTTTGTTGTATACTATTTGTTGTATAAAACCACCATATTCAACTTCAATGATGGTTATAGACCCATTGATGGTGAAGGAGCAGAACCTTTAAGTATTAACTTTAAACAGAGTCTCCGATTAACATTCCCAGCTATATGTGATTTGTGTGGAACCACATTATTATATTTTGCATTGATGTATATCCCGGTGTCTATTTACCAGATGGTACGGGGATCGGTAGTATTATTTGTGGCATTTCTTTCTGTGGTGTTTTTGAAAACTCCTATTACTAAATTACAATGGATCTCGTTATTGTTGATCTTTACAGGGATAAGTATAGTGGGGTTAAGTGGAACCCAAGATAGTACTAGTAGTGATGATGATGAATCATCCCTTCAGGTTTTCTTAGGGGTATTTTTGGTGTTTATAGCTGAATTCTGTCATGGATGTCAATATGTGGTTGAAGAACATATCTTAGCCAAACAACCCATTATTCCTTTACAATTGGTGTACTATGAGGGGACATATGGAGCTGTGATCACATTTGCACTTATGATAGTGTTAAACGTTGCTGTAGGTGTTTCAGAATCTCCTTCTGACTTTGTTCATTCTCCTTTCAACATGAAACAGGGCTTTATTGACTTTTTCAGTAATGAACAAGTGATATTAGCCGCCGTATTCATCATGGTTTCTATTGCTGCATTTAACTTTTTCGGTATCTCCTTAACTTATTCTCTTTCTGCAACTTCAAGAACCACAATTGATAACTGCAGAACCTTAGTGGTGTGGTTTATATCCATGGGTTTGGGTTGGGAACAGTTTAGATTCCTTCAAGTTATTGGTTTTGGTCTTTTAGTATTTGGAACATTATGTTTCAACGGAGCTCTTGACCCGGAAAAGTGGGATTTTGTTCCTTTATTCTTGAAGAGTCAATAGTAATATCATCGTTATATGTTTTGTAGTTTCCTATAATAGAATACTTAATCTATAATCTTTCTCTGATTCTGATTCTGATTCTTTCTCTGATACATAAGCTGCACATACACTACCTTTCATCAAGTGTCGATTCGCGCCTAACAGTGGCAATAGATACTCAACACTGGAAAGAGATATTCATCACAAAACATGGTATGTAACACAATACAGTGGAGTTATGGCATTGATAAAGTGCTTTAACAGTACAAAAAAGTACAAAAAAAAACCATTCATAACATAATACTAACCCCGCAGTCATTAAGAGTAGTACCAGAAAACAACAATTCCGCCTCCATAAACCACACCAAAGTGGGTGACCCAGCCGCCCATGCACCAGGATTACAAGATGTATTAAGAAATCAAGAAGGACCATCGAATTTATCATCGAAAATCAATGGACGTCATCCTTTAGAATCCAGATTGCAAAACTGGGAGGCTACAGAACAACAAACCCGTTTAGAAGCTTACAGAAGAATATTTGGTGCTGGAGAACCAATCAAGAGAACTATGGATCTTAACATAGTAGAACAAACTGATTTTAAACCTCAAGTTTTAGGTGGTTCTAGTAATGTACACAGAGATATTTTGATGAATAAAGATACTTCTATAGACTGGGAAGATGTATATAAGCATGACTTGGAGTCCGGATATAATGTTAAAGATTTCCATAGTGAAATGGAAAAGAAAATGGGATTAAATTAGAGTGTCAATTGTGTCAAAGTAGATAGTTGAAATATATGCAAATTTCATGATGATTTTATTAGTTCTATTTCATCATTTCTGTTGCGGATAAATGTTTCGCATATGTTAACTCCGCTAAAGTGGGGACACATTAAACTTCGAAATCTCTCTCTCTTTCTCTCCTTTTTTCATAATTTTCCTTCATTGTCATTTTCATTCTTTGTTGTTGATTATTTCTCTCTGTAGTCATGTCATCTATTCCTAAAACTCAAACTGGTTACGGTTATATCAAGGGTCAACATTCAATAGCTACCTTTAATAATGTTCCTGTTGCTGAGCCTAAAGGTAAAGAAGTACTTCTTAAAATTGAAGCCGCTGGGTTATGTCAAAGTGATGTCAGTTTACTTAAAGCTCAACAAGATTGGCCAGAAAAATTCATCATGGGTCATGAAATTGCTGGTCAAATCGTTAAAGTAGGTGAAGATTTGGCTGATGATGATGATTATGATATCGGGACACGAATGTCTTTAGTTATAGTTCCTTCTTGTGGTTTATGCAAATGTTGTCTTCAAGGAAATGATAATTCCTGTACTTCAATACCTCCTGCTTATGGAATCTTTGCTGATGGTGGCTTTCAAGAGTATTTATTGGTGACCAATTTAAGAACTTTAGCGCCTATTCCTGATAATGTAACTTACGAACAAGCGGCTGTAGCTAGTGATTCTATATTGACTCCTCTTCATGCTATTAACAAAGTTAGGTCTAGTATTGGTCCCACTTCTAAAGTGTTATTAATCGGTTTGGGTGGTTTAGGATTAAATGCTCTACAGATATTGAAGTCTTTTGGTTGTTATGTTGTTGCTTGTGATAAGAAAGCTTCAGCCGAATCTTTAGCCAAAAGTCGTGGTGCTGATGAGTTCTATTGTCTGATTGAAGATTCCGATCATGGTTACAATACATTCGATGTCTGTTTTGATTTCTGTGGTTATCAAGAGACTAGTGATGCTTGTCAGAACTATGCTGGTCAACAAGGGAAGTTAGTAACAGTTGGTTTAGGAAGATCAAAGCTCTTCTTATCCAATTACAAAAATGCTCTTAAAGAATTAACTGTGTACTTTTGCTTTGGTGGTGGTGCTTACGAACACAAAGAGTGTTTGGAATTAGTATCTTCTGGGTTTGTGAAACCATTAGTCAACACAGCTAACTTGGAAGATATTTCTGAGTATCATCAAAAGTTAGCCAAAGGACAACTTCCTGGTGGTAGAATGGTGTTTCATCCGCCCGGGTGTAGTGCCAGAGACCCCAAATCTCGGCTCTAGATTATATACGATATGGGGAACAAAACGGCGATGTTTTTGTAATGATATTGTTTATGTAACGGGTAATAATGTAGGTATGATTTCATCAGTCATCACTCCCTTCTCAAGTCATATGACACCTCCGATCGCACTTTGAAAATTCGACACTGGAAACCTTTAATAAAAAATCTTGTATAAAATGGCCAAAAAAGGTGGAGAAAACAGTAAAAAAGCTGCTGGAAACGCAAAGAAAGCAGAAAACGCCGGGAAAAAGCAACAAGCCGCTTCAGAAGCAGCAGAAGCAGAAGAAGCTTCCAAATGGGATCAAGGATCAAAGAAAGGTAATAAGAAGAAAGAAGATTCTCAATTCAAGAAAGAAGAAGCTGCTCGGAAAAAGGCAGAAAGAGAAGCATTACTTAAAGCAGAAGAAGATTCATTACCTTCTAAGCCTACCAGTGCCAAACAAAGAGGAGCTGCCAAAACTGCTGCCAAAAAGACTGGTAAAATTGATGATTTCCTTGATTTTAATACTAGTAAACCAGAATTAAAAGCTAGTGGTTTAGATAATGCATTAGAAGCATTAAGTTTAACTGCCAAAGATGGGGGGTTACAAAACAAGGACTTTGATAAACACCCAGAAAGAAGAGTTAAAGCTGCTTATAATGCTTATGAAGAAAGAAGATTACCAGAATTAAGACAAGAAAATCCAGGATTAAGATTACAACAGATTAAAAACTTATTACATAAGGAATTTCTGAAATCTCCTGAAAATCCAATGAATCAAGAAACCAATGTTAAATATAATGCAAGTAAAGAAGATATCAATCAAAAGAAGATTGAAACTAGAGAAGCTAGAGAAAGTAAGTTTAATTAGATGTTGTGTTGTGGTCAATATACATCCTGTTATAGTTTCTGTAGAGTTTGTTATAGTCTCTGTATGGTCTATAGTCTCTCTACAATCTGTTATAGTCTCTGTGTGCTCTGTTAAACTCCCTGTACAATCCATTACACTCCTAATACAATCAATTACAACCTTGTGCTCTCTCATTCCTAACCTCCTCCTTCAAAATTTCTCTCATTGTTCATCGCTCCTGGGGTTTGCGACTATATATATTAAATTTTCCGTCGTGCGCCTACCGCTGTTGCCCGCTGCATTCTTTATAAATATCAATTGAAATCTCATCATTTTGCCAAAAAAATCATAAATTTTTAACGCATATTTCACAACTAGTGAGATTTATAACCGGTATTACTAAGAAATTGTACTTGATCTTAAATTCATCTTTGTACTTTTTTTTATACCATATACATAAAAGAACTCCCCTCAATTCCAAAGTTTCCTTAAAGGTTGTTTTTTTATATATAAAAATCCCTAAAAACCCTTAGAATTTTGGTTCCCTGTTATCTTATATATGTATTGCAACATAATCGCCATTGTCTAATCCAGATAGAATAAATTTAATTTTTTTTTTTTCTTAACCTTTCATGTCAAGATTAGATAGGTTAGTGGTACTATTGGAGACAGGATCAACTCCCTTCATTAGAAATACTGCTGCTGATCAATTATCAGATTTGGCTAAAGGTCATCCTGAAGAAACCCTAAATTTACTTGGAAGAGTTTATCCATTTTTAAAAAGTAATAGATGGGAAACTAGAATTTCGGCAGCAAGAGCTTTTGGGGGTATAGTCAATTATTCACATGTTTGGGATCCTAATGATGAACAGGAACAAGAATCAAGTGCCAATGAAACTAAAATTAAATCAGAAAATCCTAAACCTGATGTAGAAATGAAAACTGAAGATGACAATTCTTCTCAGATTAATGTGAAAACTGAAGATAATAATTCTCAAATTAATGTAAAAACTGAAGATGATCAAGACAATAATATTAAAATAAAACAAGAAGATGAGGAATTTAAATTAGAACAAGATGAAGAATTAAAACGTCTTAGTGATAATTTATCATATTTGGTAACTTTTGAATCCTGGAATTTAATAGAAATACTAAAGAGTAATAAGAAATTATTGGCTGCAAGTCTCAATGAGATAGACTCATCTCATACTAATCATGATGACGATGAAGATTCCTTATTGAACAAATTCAAAAGACATAAAAATAATATCATAAAGACTGAAGAAGATGCATCTCAACCATCTATGAATGAATCAAATGGTGATCCTGATACTCAATCCAATATAAAGACTGAAGAATCCACCAAACTTGAAGATGACAAAATCGATGAAGCTGCAAAGAAACAATCAAGTGCTTCTAATGCCCGTTTGAAGGCTATGCAGAAAAGAAGAGCCAAAGCTAATGCTAAAGCTGGTATTAATAGATCAAAACCCATTGATTTAAGTCAAAGCTCGGTATCTAGAAAAATGATGTCTGATTCTAATAACTTAAATGGAGACTCAAAACCTGATGGTAATCAATTTGATATAACTACTCAACAAGGAGGAGAAAAATTGGTTTTAGAAACAAAAACTTCGGAATTTTCTCCTATATTAAATCAACATGCTAAAGTGGCTGGTTTAGTATGGCAATTTCAAGGAGTATACGAATTATTAGTTAATGATTTATTCGATGACAAATGGGAAATAAGACATGGTGCATGTCTTGGATTAAGAGAGTTAATCAAGAAACATGGTAAATCTGCAGGTAGAGTTAAGAAAGCTACTCGGGAAGAAAATGATCATAATAATAATGCCACTTTGGAAGATTTAGCGGTTCGTTTATGTACTCTTTTTGCATTAGACCGATTTGGTGATTATGTTTCTGATACTGTAGTGGCTCCTGTGAGAGAATCTGGAGCTCAAACATTGGCTGCATTGTTGATTTATCTTGAAATGGATCCACTTTTAAAGACTTTTGATGCTCTTAATAAGTTGGTACTTCAAGAAGGTTATTTCCCAAAATGTTGGGAAGCCAAACATGGAGGTATGCTTGGTTTAAGGTATTTTGTTAGTGTTAGAACAAATGTCTTACAAGAAAAGACTGAGTTATTGAATGATATTGTCTCTGTGGTGTTACATGGGTTAAAAGAAAGTGATGATGATGTTCAATCTGTAGCAGCATTGACATTGAGTCCAATTGCAAATGATTTCATTCAACATAAAAAGGAATTAATTCATGTTTTACTTATAACCATTTGGGATTGTTTAATCAATTTACGAGATGATTTATCTGCCTCTATAGGATCTGTGATGGATCTTTTGGCTAAATTGTGTACCCATAAAGAAGTTATAGATATTATGGAAAAACAAGCAGAAAATGATCCTTCTAATTCATTTGAAGCCTTAGTTCCAAGATTATTCCCATTTTTAAGACACTCTATTGTTAATGTCAGAAAAGCAGTTTTAAGAACCATGTTGGAGTTTTTATCTATTGATAATTCTTCCACTAAGAAATGGATTTCTTCAAAAGCTTTAAGATTGGTATTTCAAAATCTTTTAGTGGAACAAAATGATGAAGTATTGATACTTTCAGAAAAAGTTTACAATGGATTACTTGCTGAAGTTAACAAATCTGAACTTATTGATACTATTGAAGTGTTATTTAAATCCAACTATAGTCCTTTATTAACCTTAATAATGACACCTATTGGTATTCCTAGACATAGTTATCGTATGGATACTAGTCTTATAATAAGACCTTCTGGTCAAGTTTTTGGAACCAACGATCCCCATTCTAGAAGAGGATCTCATTCTGATGCTAGTGGTTACGAAGATGAATCTTTTAGTAATAATAACCAACTGGAAGCTAGAGGTCGTAAAAGAAAATCATCAAATGATGCAGCAAAATCTGCGTCAGCTGTCCCCATTCTGGATGATATGAGAGTAAATATCGATGCTCCTATTTTCAGTGGTGATGTTTTATTAGTAGGAACTGATTCTTTGATTAAAACTAGAACCATGGCAGCAAAAGCCTTTGGTAATACTTTATCTGGGTTTACTGATAATGAATTATTACAAACAGTTTTAAAATCAGTGTCTAACTATTTAAAAGCTAGGCATTCTTCTCCTAAACTTTTTGCTGCTATGATTGTACAAGAATATACTAAGAATCTTGTTGGTGATAGTAAAGAAGTTCCAAATTTTGTTAAAGAAACTTTCTCTCCAATATTGATGCAAACATTAAGTGATCCAGTTCATCCTAATTTACCTTATTATAGAGAGTTGGTTCCTACTTTAAAGGCTCTTAGAGCTTCATGCATGCAATTATTTGATGTTTTCGTCAATACAGCCAAGATTTCACAACAGAAAATTCCTCAATTACCTGTTGTAGTCCAAGGAGAAGCCGAAGCTGGACCTAATGCTTTTGGAATTGAAAATGCTGAAAAATTGATTACTGAAACCTATAATAAATTACTTAAAAGTCTTTCTCCTACTTATAAAATGACAGCTATTCAAGGACTTGAAGATGCTAAGGATACAATTTCAATGGCAATTGATCATGCCAAATCTGCTCGTTCTGCAAGAACAACTAGTATTTTAGCCGTTTATGCTGCAGCCATTTTAAGTATTGATGGTATTCCAGGTAAGTTAAATCCAATAATTAGATCTTTGATGGATAGTATTAAGCTTGAAGAGTCAGCTTTATTACAAAAAAGATCAGCTGAAGCAGTAGCACATCTTATTGATGAACTACTCAAGGTCGATAAACAGAGTGTTTCTGGTAAAATTATCAAGAATTTATGTGGTTTCTTATGTGTTGATACTTCTGAAGTTCCTGAATTCCATCATAATATTCAATTTAAGACCAATATTTTGTCTTTGAAAAAGGAAGAAGCTAAAACTGATCCAACAGATATAGCAGAACATGAAAAGGCAGTATTCAATGCTAGAATTAAAAGACAAGGTGCTCTTGTCACTTTGGATGCATTAATAAATGTTTATCATGAACAATTGTTTGATAAGGTCCCAAAACTTAAAGAACTCATGATTGAACCCCTTAAATTGTTGGAGATTGCTTCTACTGATGAAGTCATCAAAGATGAAATTAAGGGACAAAGTATAATTGATGCATTAGGTATATTAAGAGCATTATTGCCAAAATTGGATAAATCAATTTACCAAGTTGTTCTTGATCAATTACCACTTTTGTTACCAGGATTTACTTCTGAATTTTCTGTATACCGATATTCTACAGCTAAAGGTTTTGCCACAATAGCAGCTACTTGTCCAGCACAAGCATTTACTTTCTTGGTTAAATCAGTATTACCTATGTTAAGTAATGCCGGAAGTGTAAGAGAAAGACAAGGGGCTATTGAAACAGTATACCATGTATCTAACACCATGGGATCAGATATCCTTCCCTATGTGGTATTTTTAATTGTTCCAGTTTTAGGAAGAATGAGTGATTCTGATCCTGATGTTCGGATATTAGCTACCACTACATTTGCATCTATCATTAGATTGGTACCTTTGGAAGCTGGGATTCCTGATCCTGAAGATATGCCTAAAGAACTCTTAGAAGGAAGAGATAGAGAAAGAGATTTCATTCAACAAATGATGGATCCTTCTAAAATCAAACCTTTTGATCTTCCTGTATCTATTAAAGCCACTTTAAGAAAGTATCAACAAGAAGGGGTCAATTGGTTACACTTTTTAAATAGATACCATTTGCATGGTGTTTTGTGTGATGATATGGGATTAGGTAAAACATTACAAACCATTTGTATTATGGCCTCTGATCATTACATTAGAAATGAAAAGTATCAAGAAACCAAATCGGCCGAATTCAGACGGTTACCATCATTGGTTATTTGTCCACCTTCGGTCACAGGTCATTGGGAACAAGAAATTCTTCAATATGCTCCTTTCTTATCAGTGTTGGTATATTCGGGGAATCCTGCTATTAGAAGTACTCTTCGGAACCAAGTTGGTGAAGCAGATATAGTTGTTACATCTTATGATGTATCCAGAAATGATGCTGATTTCCTTTCAGAATCTGATTTCAATTATTGTATTTTGGATGAAGGACATATTATCAAGAATTCAGCTTCTAAACTTACAAAATCGGTAAAGAGAATTAGAGCTGAACATCGGTTAATTTTATCAGGGACTCCTATTCAAAATAATGTATTAGAATTATGGTCATTATTTGATTTCCTTATGCCTGGATTCTTGGGTACAGAAAAGGTATTTAATGATAAATTTGCTAAACCAATTGCTGCCAGTAGAAACAGTAAAACTACTTCCAAGGAACAAGAAGCTGGGGCTATTGCTTTGGAATCTTTACATAAACAAGTATTACCCTTTATGTTACGTCGTCTTAAAGAAGAAGTGTTATCAGATTTACCACCCAAGATTATTCAAGATTATTTCTGTGAACTTAGTGATTTACAAAAACGTTTATATAGAGACTTTGCTACCAAGCAAAAGTCTTCAATCGAACAAGGAGTTAAGGATATTGGTGAAAATGAATCTGATAGTAAGAGTCATGTATTCCAGGCGTTACAGTATATGAGAAAACTTTGTAATCATCCAGCATTGGTATTATCACCTCAACATCCACAATATGCTGAAATTAGTAGTTCTTTACAGGCTAAAAAATCATCGGTGATGAATATTGAACATTCACCAAAATTGGTATCATTAAAGACATTATTATTAGAATGTGGTATTGGTGTTACTGATAGTGATTATTCTTCAACCAAATATAAGCAAAAACAAAAACAACAATTAATCACTGCTGAGGGAGTTATATCAGAACATAGAGCCTTAATATTCTGTCAATTAAAAGACATGTGTGATATAATTGAAAATGAATTACTTAAAAAGCATTTACCTTCAGTAACTTATATGAGATTAGATGGTGGTACTGAAGCTAGAGATAGACAAAAAATCGTCAGAAAGTTCAATGAAGATCCTTCCATTGATGTACTTTTGTTAACCACCAAAGTTGGAGGTTTAGGTTTAAACTTAACCGGAGCTGATACCGTCATCTTTGTAGAACATGATTGGAATCCAATGAATGATTTACAAGCCATGGATAGAGCTCATAGATTAGGACAAAAGAAGGTGGTTAATGTTTATCGATTAATCACACAAAACACTTTAGAATCCAAGATTATGGGATTACAGAAATTCAAAATGAACATTGCTTCCACCATTATTAATCAACAGAACGCTGGTTTGTCCTCAATGGATACTAATCAATTGTTAGATTTGTTTGATGTTCAAGATAATGGTAACCGAATGATTGAAAATGATGACTCTGAAAAAGATAATAAAGATGTCACAGAAGAAGTATCTGGTGGTTTAACTGGAAAAGCTGCCGATGCTGTTGGTGAATTAGGTGATTTATGGGATGAAGCTCAATATGATGATGAATATAATTTAGATAACTTTATCAAGACATTGAAGTGAATGTAATAAATCATCTATTTTGCTATTATTAGGTTTTTATATGTATATTAGAATTATGAAACAAAAGTTTATTATGAAACAAAAGTTTATTATGAAACGTTCATTATGAAACAAAAGTTCAATGATACAAAAGTTCAATTATGATAAAAAAGTTCGCAACCTTGAAAAATTGTAGCTTCTCATAGAAAAAAAAAAAAAAAATCATCTTGAAAAATCACTTATAGAACTCATATAATATCAACTAATAAAGGTAGATTCAATAATACTGTCCCATAGTTAAGCTTTAAGTAATGGGAGGTAATCAAGAGAATTTTACTAAAAAACAAAGACTTGAAATCCTTGAAAAAGATGCAGCAGAGTCTTATCCTTATCTTGTAAGTGATGAAAAGTCATCGACATTAAGAACCACCAAAGATTCAAAACCACAGTCTAAAAAATGGGTCCATTTTGTGGCCGGTGGTATTGGGGGTATGACTGGAGCGATTTTGACGTGTCCATTGGATGTGGTTAAGACAAGATTACAGTCAGATGTGTATCATACGATGTATAATAAAACTCCGAAATCCAAACATTTCTTTATACGGTCAGCACAACATTTTAAAGAAACTGGTAATGTAATTGGAAATATTTATAAGAACGAAGGAGCAAGAGCTTTGTTTAGAGGTTTAGGTCCTAATTTAGTTGGTGTTATACCTGCTCGTTCAATCAATTTCTTCACCTATGGAGCTTCCAAAGAAATACTATCACATCATATAAATCAAGGAGAAGAAAATACTTATATTCATTTGTTATCTGGGATTAATGCAGGGCTTGTGACTTCCACGGCTACTAACCCCATTTGGTTGATTAAAACCAGATTACAATTGGATAAGACCAAGGGAAAACACTATAGGAGTTCATGGGATTGTTTAAAACATGTGGTTAAAACAGAAGGATTCTTCAGTCTTTATAGAGGGTTGACTGCTTCATATTTGGGAGGTGTTGAATCTACCCTTCAATGGGTATTGTATGAGCAAATGAAGACTTTTATTCATAAAAGATCCGTGGCCAATGGAGTAGAAAAAACTAGAAAAGATTATATCCTCGAATGGTCAGCTCGTTCTGGTGCTGCTGGGGCCGCTAAGTTCATTGCTTCTTTAATTACTTATCCTCATGAAGTCGTTAGAACTAGATTAAGACAAGCTCCTTTAGAATCAACTGGTAAACCAAAATATAATGGATTAATACAAACTTTCCAATTGGTCATTAAAGAAGAAGGTTTAGCTAGTATGTATGGAGGACTTACTCCTCATTTGTTGAGAACAGTACCAAATTCCATCATTATGTTTGGTACTTGGGAAATTGTAGTTAGATTGTTATCATGATGATGAGGAAGTTGTTTCATTTAAAAGTTCGAATTTTGTACATAAAAGAAGACGATGATGAAGTTGAATAATAGTAATAATATTAATCTTGTATATAGGAGTATTTATATATATATATGTATCACTATTACTTATATGACTATTTACATTGACATCTCTGCTTATCATTAAACTGGTAAGTACTACTCACCTATCAGTATTATATACCTTCTTATAAAACCTAGGTGGATCTCCAGGAGGTGGTTTTATATTCAATTGTGAGATCAACGGATCTTGAGGATATTCTGCTTTCATATGAGGCTTAATTGGAACAGTTATGTTTGCAAATGGTTTATTGCTGACAAATGAAGTCTTGGATATATCAGGAACTTTACCCAATGGGTTCAATTCAGGATTAAAAAATACCGATTTCAGTCCCCATAGTTTCTTGTCTAGTTTCTTTTGTTCTTTATCTTGACGGTCTAGTTGGGATAAAAATGCTTGAACCTTCTCAGCATGAAGTTTATGTTTAATTATAAAGTCCCAATCGGATTCTAATCCCTTTAAGTATTTTCCTTGATTTATTAATGTGGCTTTGTCTTTTTCATTATTCCCTCCTGCTTTTAGTCTTTGGATCTTCTTATATAAGGCTATGGGATCAGTGTTGTTTAATTTCTCTAAATTGTGCAGATGTTTCTGTCGATGTTGAACCTTGGCTTGTTTTTTTTTTTCTGTTTTCCTAAGTTCATTGGATAGACTGTAATTGTTTCTAATCATGTTGTAGAACTAAAAAGAGTAACTATTTTATGAATTATTCTTGTGGTTTCGATAAGACTTTATATATATATATATATATATTTATGCGAAAATTTTCAACCTCATACTACTATTTGATTTCAATTTAAAATATGGAAAAATCGCCAATTCCATTAGATTCATTAGAATCTATACGAAATAAACTTAATCAAGTTCATTTGTCATTAAGAAAATTAGCCGATCAAATAGGTTATCAAAATAGATTTCCAGGAAAAAGTAAACTACCAAATTATGGACAATTTCAAAACCAATTCCAGATCTTGATAACTCAATTACATAGTATAACCAGCGTATTAGAAAACAATGAAGATATATTAAAGAATTCCAATGCTTATCCATTACCATCATTTCCTACTACACATCAAGAAGGATTATTGACTACCCTTTTACGGAAGAAACCTATACCTGAAGTTGATGATTGGATTGAAGAAGCCATAAATAAAAGTCAATCATTAAATATCGATTTGGAATCTGATAATGAATTTGCCAAATGGTGTTCAATGAAAGTTCAAGAATTAAGAAATGAATTTCAATTTTATGGATTTTTATCAACAGAAGAATTAGAAAATCTTGAAACTGAAGAAGGGAAAAAACAAGCTCAACATAATAAAGATATTGAAAGAGAAAAAGATGATTTAGAATCAAGTATAACAGCTGGAGGTAAGCCTGGATTGCATCCTCATCAGGTGTTAAAGTTTATGTGTCAAGGAAAATTGGAATAGATTTTGTAAAAATATGTATGTATATATACAAATACAAAAGAATGTATTTGTTAGAATGTATTTGTTAGAATGTATTTGTTGTATTTGAATAAATAGTTCATTATATATAAATACTTTCTGGTGACTATATATACGAAAATTAATAAATCAATCTAAATCGTAATAAGCATTGTAAAAATACAAAATAGCAAATACAAAGAAAGCAATGGCACCACCTAAAGTAACGTTTCTCATTGATATCTTTTTAGCTAATAATTTACCACCAATACAAGCAGCACAAGTACAAACTCCATGACCCAAGATAGCACCAATAATAACAAACCAATAATCAGACCCTGCAGCTAAAGCAATAGTGGCTATTTGGGATCTATCCCCCCATTCACCTAAGAATGTCATAACAAAGACTTGAATAAATATTGGTGAAAATACGAAATTGGCAAGGTCTTTCAATTGATCTAAAGTGGATGATTTCTTCTTTGGTGTAAAATGACCTTGAGAACCATTACCTGAAGATGATGATGATCCTACACCAGCTTCAGCATCATTCATAGTCCCATTTATATCTTTCATTTGAATCTCTTCTTCAACTTCAGCTAATTCTTCATCTACACCCACATCTTTAGACATGGATAACCCTTCATTTAATAATTTGGCCCCAAAAACAATGAAAAGTACTGATGCCAAAAATTGAGTCAATCGTTTAGATATTAATGTAGGTAATGTATGCCCCACAACCCCAGATAAAACTGTCATTATAGCAAGTGAAGAAAATGCAGCAAAGAACACCAATACTCTAGAATGCTTCATGGCCATCAATGCTGCAATTAAAAATGTCTTATCACCAATCTCGGATACAATAATCATTGATACTGACATAACAAAGGAATCATACGGATGTTGTTGTTGATCTTCATCATCAGAAGCCGACTCCAAGTTAGGGATTCCTGCTTCCATATCTATTTCAGAATCATAAGGCTTCAAAGGTTTCTTTGCATGACCAGGTGTTGGATCATTATCTTCATCTTCAATAGCACTTACTCCTAATTTGGACTTCTCTTTACCGGCTTCATAATCAATCTCCGTGAATTTAACATCTTTTGGTAAATCTTCTACCACTGCTCGTTTATTACTTATATCTTGTAATTCTTCACTTACTACTCCTCCTAATGCTAAAGTTAAAGCCACATATAACCCAATCAATTTCATGATTTGTTATTGAAAAGTTTGTCAAAACTCCGAGCAATGCCATCACTACGCGCCCAATCTAAAAATACTTCCAACACACAAACGGCACCAAATCAGGTTTCTTAGAATGTACTATTATAAATATTTATATATATATATAAAAAAAGATTATAGTTATATGTATCAGTTTAATGGAGATTCATGAACGAGTTCTTAAACTTTTTAGTGTTCTTTTTTTTTTTTAATTTTTGTTGTTTTTGTTTCCTGTTTAGAATATGCAGAGACTAGTGTTGACATTTAATGATGAGCAGCAGGCATTGGGTTATTAATGACTTTACCATCTTTAACCTTACCTTCATTAACCCAACCACCATAACCAACATCAGGATGTTGTTGATGGAATTGGTTGATTCTTTCAACCATTTCAGGTCTGAAAGATCTAATTAACCCTTGAACTGGCCAAGCAGCAGCATCACCTAAAGCACAAATGGTATGACCTTCAATTTCCTTGGTTAATTCATAAAGCATATCAATTTCTCTTTCTTTAGCTTGACCTCTGACAAATCTATCCATGGTTCTATTTAACCAAGTGGTACCTTCACGACATGGAGTACATTGACCACAAGATTCGTGTTTATAGAAAGCAGCAAATCTTTGAATGGCTCTGATGATATCAGTTTGTTTGTTAAATACAATAACAGCAGCAGTACCTAAACCGGCACCGGCATCTCTTAAAGAATCATAATCCATTAATACTTCATCACAAACTGGTTTTGGCATGATTGGAACTGATGATCCACCAGGAATAACTCCTAATAAATTATCCCAACCACCTTTAACACCACCACAATGTTTTTCTAATAAATCTTTTAAAGAAATAGACATTTCTTCTTCTACAGTACAAGGTTCATTAACATGACCAGAAACACAGAATAATTTAGTACCAGCATTTCTTTCACGACCTAAAGAAGCAAACCAACCACTACCTCTTCTTAAGATAGTAGGAGCCACAGCAACAGTTTCCACATTAGTAACTGTACTTGGTCTACCAAATACACCTACACCAGCAGGGAATGGAGGTTTCAATCTTGGTTTACCAGCTTTACCTTCAATAGATTCAATTAAAGCAGTTTCTTCACCACAAATATAAGCTCCCATCCCTCTATGAATATAAACATCAAATGGATATCCAGAACCACAAGCATCTTTACCTAAGAATCCGGCTGCGTAAGCTTCATTGATAGCTTGTTGTAAAATTACAGTTTCATTATAGAATTCCCCTCTAATATAGATGTAGGCAGCAATAGCATTCATACCTCTACCAGCTAATAAACATCCTTCAACTAATTTATGAGGATCTTTTCTTATGATTTCTCTATCTTTACAAGTTCCAGGTTCTCCTTCATCTGCATTAACCACTAAATATCTTGGTCCTACATTCTTTTCCCATCCTGGAGGATTCATAAATGACCATTTAAGTCCTGATGGGAATCCAGCTCCTCCTCTTCCTCTTAATCCTGACTTTTTTATTTCATCCAATATCCAGTTATCTCCCTTTAAAATGATTTCTTTGGTTTTATACCAATCACCCATTTTTTGAGCTGATTTTAAATCATGTCCAAATTTCCCATAAACATTTTGGAAAATCCGATCTTGGTCTTTTAATCCTCCATGTATTCTGTTGGGGTTTGCTGCTGGATCAGCACTGGTAGCTAATCCTCGTAACTGCTGGGCTGATTTTGAAGCTGTTTGCTTTCTGATAAATTTCCCAAGCATTTTTAAAATGTTATTGTTTAACAACAAAATTAATCAATAAAAAAGAAAAACACTCTATAATACTGAAGACTTAAAGATTTTTATTTTCTCGTTTGGTTGTTCTCACATTGGTAATTAAATTTCATAAACTCTCATTGGATAATTTCGTAGGTCGTGTGTGTGTCCTTGTTTTACCTTATTAATAATGTGCTGCAAAAATCTGTTGGTGTCTGTAGTTGTAGTGATAGCATAATAAAAAATGAATGGTTTATGATATTTTTATGGGTAAAAATGACTCTGAAATTTTATTTTATTTTTCTATATCATTATTTATATTTTTAATTTTTTGTCCTTTTTTTATCTTTTTTTTTTTTTTCATTTTTTTTTAAACTTTGTTACTTAATTTTCTAATGCTCCTTCTAAGGATTCTTACAGTTTTTGCAGTTTTCACTTACTGCGATTTAGCTATAGTTTATCCTAAATTAAATGCTACCTATACTCCTAATAAAAATAAAGTCAATATTGATGTTCAATGGATAGATGATAGAAGTGACCCTATTTATGATGATATAACTAATCTTACTATTAGTTTGTGTAATGGACCTAATGATAATATTACGATTGTAGATACTTTGGTGGATAATTTATCTACGCGGGATAACGATATTAAGGTCAATGGTAAGGGACAAACCCGAAATTGGAATTATGATGTTGAATTTGCTGCTAATACTACAAATGAAGGAATATATTTTTTACAAATTGTTTCTTTGTTTAAATCTACTTTTACTATTCATTATAGTAGTAGGTTTAATCTAGTTGGTATGTCTGGTACTAAAAATGGTTCATTACCAGTTTATAATGTAATGACTGATTCACCTCCTGCTGACACTTTAACCGATAGAGAATCATCCAGTTCTATTTCAGTGAATTCCAAATCCTATTCTATTCCTTATCTTGAACAAACAGGTTCTGTCAAATATGCTCCAATGCAACCTCTGGTAGCTAAGACTATCACTGCTAGTCGTTGGGAAGGACAAGAAACTACTTATAATCCTTACAAAAACTTTCACTACACAAAAATGGAGAAAAAGCCAAATGTCGAATATACCATTACTCAACCACCCACGTATTCTTTTGTAGAAGCTAGTAATACAATCAGTGGCTTAGATGCTAATCTAAGTTGGTACAATCCTTCAGAAAGAGTCAAGTCTCCTTCTTTAAGACAAAACAATTTTCCTTCAGAGACAGTAAGTCGATAATGTAAGATGTGTGATATATAGTGTATACTTTATGTAATATATAATATATACAATATATACTGCTATATACTATATACTATATACTATATACTATATACTATACATATAGCACTACTTGATCACCGTTTGCAGCCAAATAGTTAAAATGCGCAGTTCAGAAATCTATTCTTCAAATGAAGTTCCAATTCATTACATCAATAATACTTTGCTTGTTTGTGATATTGTACTATAGAAAACCCACAGAAGTAAAGATTAATGATTTATTACTAAAAAATACACGTCTACAGCATAAACATGAAACCGATGTGATGAAGCATGGGAGTCCTAAGCTTTCTTCCAACACATATCATGATTATAGAATGCCTTATAAAGATCGTTCCCAAATAGGTCAAGAAAATGCCACGTTAGTAATGTTGGTTAGAAACATAGAACTTGAAGGAGCTCTAGAATCAATGAGATCTTTGGAAGATAGGTTCAATAATCAATATAGATATCCCTGGGTATTTTTAAATGAGGTACCATTTGATGATGAGTTTATAGAGCAGACAACGTTAATGGCTAGTGGACAAACATTTTATGAATTAATACCCATGGAGGATTGGGAGCCGCCAGCATTCATCAATGAAATTAAATTACAACAGAGTTTACTCAAAGCAGACAAAGAACAAGTGATTTATGGTGGTATGAGATCGTACAGAAATATGTGTCATTTTAATTCCGGGTTCTTTTTCAAGCAGAAGAAATTACTTGAATATGATTGGTATTTTAGAGTGGAACCAAATGTCCAATATCTTTGTGATTTCCAATACGATCCATTTAAACTCCTAAGAACTAATAATAAACAGTATGGATTTGTTACTGCCATTCATGAATACGAAAACACTATTCCTGGTTTATGGGATACAGTAGTTAAGTTTATGGACCAATATCCCGAGTTAATCCACCCCAATAATTCATTGGATTTCATCACTTCCAAAGATATCGATGTAAACCATTTTCGGGAACTTCCACCTTCATCCTCAGATTATAATATGTGCCATTTTTGGTCCAACTTTGAAATTGGCAATTTGAATTTCTGGAGATCCCAGCCTTATCAAACCTACTTTGATTTTCTAGACAGAGCCGGAGGGTTCTACTACGAAAGATGGGGCGATGCTCCTGTTCATTCTATAGGACTAGCCCTTTTAATGGATAAAAACCAAATCCATCATTTTGAAGATCTAGGCTATTATCATCCTCCATACATGGCATGTCCTACAGCTCAAGATATTATTGCTAATAAAAGATGTGTATGTAAGGTTAGAGAAGAGGATAAACTATTGACCCAGCCTTATGATATTCAAGTTTATAGTTGTTTAAGTCGCTGGTGGAGATATGGTTCTGGGAAACGATTTTTAAACGAAATTGACTTTACTT
This sequence comes from Yamadazyma triangularis, assembly GCA_030573955.1. Lineage (NCBI taxonomy): Eukaryota > Fungi > Ascomycota > Pichiomycetes > Serinales > Debaryomycetaceae > Yamadazyma > Yamadazyma triangularis. The sequence goes on from JAJMEC010000025.1 coordinate 211,968, forward strand.
ATAATCATTAGTGGTTTTAATGTAATGAAATATCATTTAATTATTGAATTATCATTTAATATAGTGTGTATAGCACAAGAAAGTTCACATCGCATCGGAAATTTTTTTTTTCATCATCTCATCTCTATAGTATCAACTATATAATCAACTCACGATGGCAAAAAAAGAAGCATCTAAATCACAAGCAAAAACAAATCCACAAGAAAAGCCAGCTGATATTCCCAGTAAGGCTTCTAGTGGAGTAGAAAAGACCAAAAAGTCTGAAAAACCAGGGGCTAGAAAGTCTAAGAAGTCTGATAAAGATGAGTATAAGAGTGATGTGTTGCTGAAAAAGGACCAAAGAAAATTGAAAAAGATGTTGAAATCACAAGGGAATGAAGATGATGAAGACGAAGATGAAGAATTTGCGGATGCTAAGGATTTACTTGATGATCAAGCTGAAGAAGATAGTGAAGAGGAAGAAGAAGAAGAAGAAGGTGAAGAGGAATTAGATTTGAACAAATTAGCAGAAAGTGAAAGTGAGAGTGATATAGAAGAGGGAGAAGATGATGAAGAAGAAGATGAGGATGAAGATGACGATGAAGAAGAAGATGAAGATGAAGAAGAAGACGAAGATGAAGAAGCTCAGGAAGATGTCCCATTATCAGATGTCGAGTACGATTCTGATGCTGATGTTGTTCCCCACACTAAATTGACCATAAATAACATTGCTGCATTAAAAGACTCATTAGCACGTATTCAATTGCCATGGGCTAAGCATTCATTCATAGAACACCAATCTATTACTAGTAGTGATAATACTGAAGCTGGAATTAAAGATGTTTATGATGATACTGAAAGAGAATTAGCATTCTATAAGCAAGGTCTCGATGCTGTTAAGCAAGGAAGAACTAATTTAGTTCAATTAAAAGTCCCCTTTTCTAGACCTATGGATTATTTTGCCGAAATGGTTAAAAGTGATGAACATATGGATAAATTGAGAAATAAACTTTTAACTGAAGCTGCCAACAAAAAAGCCAGTGAAGACGCAAAGAAACAAAGACAATTAAAGAAGTTTGGTAAACAAGTTCAACATGAAACTTTACAAAGTAGACAAAAGGAAAAGAGAGAAACTTTAGAAAGAATCAAATCTTTAAAGAAAAAGAAAGGTAATAATGAATTTAATAATGATGATGAATTCCAAATTGCATTAGAAGAAGCCACAAGAGATGAAAAGAAAGATAACAAAAGACATAAACCAAATGGTAAGAGATTAGCTAAAGATGCAAAATATGGTTTTGGTGGTAAAAAGAGAGGTTCTAGAAAGAATGATGCTTCTTCTTCTGCTGATGTTTTTGGGTTTGCTGCTCCAAAGAGAAAAGCCGCTAAATCTCAAAGACCCGGTAAAAGTAAACGGTCTAGAAGAAAGTAGATTAATATCAGTACTAAATGTATAGTAAACTCGTTAATAATAACAATCAAGAATTGACTGCGAAAACCAGATTTGTACTCTCTCTTTTCCTTTGTGTAATGTGGACGCGATGGCAGGAAACGATGTTCAAAATCGACGTTTATACGAGCGAAAAATTGTGTGTATATATAGCCACTTCCCAATTCATTATTATACATAAAGGATTTTAGTTATGGTTGACAAAAGACAAAAGTTCATTGAAGAATTTAAAGTTCTTGTTGAAGATTTAAAACAAGTTTTAATCGGTTACAATATGCCTCAAGAGGCTATTGACTGGTTTGTTGGAAACTTAGATTATAACACACCAGGAGGAAAGTTAAATAGAGGATTATCAGTGGTTGATACTTATTGTATCTTAAAAGGTAAAAGTATTGAAGACTTGGATGAAATTACTTATAGAAAAGTATCAATCTTAGGATGGTGTATTGAACTTTTACAAGCGTATTTCTTAGTGGCTGATGATATGATGGATCAATCTAAAACCAGAAGAGGTCAACCATGTTGGTATTTAAAAGAAGGTGTTGGTAACATTGCCATCAATGATTCTTTTATGTTGGAAGGAGCCATTTATGTATTATTGAAAAAATATTTCCGTAATGATCCATACTACGTTAATTTATTAGAATTATTTCACGATGTGACTTTCCAAACTGAATTAGGTCAATTATTAGATCTTGTTACTGCTGATGAAGAAGTGGTTGATTTAGATAAATTTTCCTTATCCAAGCATTCATTCATAGTTATTTTTAAAACAGCTTATTATTCTTTTTATTTACCTGTGGCCTTAGCCATGTTTGCTGCTGGTATTAATGAAGATAGTGATTTAAAACAAGTTGAAGATGTTTTAATTCCATTAGGTGAATATTTCCAAATCCAGGATGACTTTTTAGATTGTTTTGGTACCCCAGAACAAATTGGTAAAATTGGTACTGATATTAAGGATAACAAATGTTCTTGGATTATAAATAAAGCTTTAGAATTAGTTAATGAAGATCAAAGAAAGTTATTAGATGAAAATTATGGGAAAAAAGATGATGAAAGTGAAGCTAAATGTAAACAATTATTTAAAGATTTAGGCATTGATAAAATCTATTATGAGTATGAAGAAAATGTTGCTACTAAATTAAGAGCCTCAATCGATAAGATTGATGAATCAAGAGGATTAAAGAAAGATGTTTTAACTTCATTTTTAAACAAAGTTTATAAGAGATCTCTGTAAGTCGAACAATAAATCATAATTTTACTTTTACTTTTACTTTTACCATAATTTTACCTTTAATTTTATATTATTATTTTGCTAACTAAAATGATACTTTATAATGCAATACTAAATATTTATTCATTTTCATCCTTACCTATTGGTTAGCCTTTTCTAAATCTTCTCTACCAGCTTTGGTATATAAATATTCATTGTAGTCTCTAGCTTCAGTCCAGAAATTCCACATAATAGCTCCAGGAATAACGATAAATAAGGCTTGGTTTTTAACTCTTCTAAAGACGTTGAAAACAGATCTGTGTAAGTTACCTTTCAAAGGTCTGGTAGCATAAGGACTGACAGTATATTGGGTGATATGCTTTTGTTTTGGGGAACCCATTTTTCCCCACCATCCAATATAAGTATGTGCATGTGGTAAACCTCCCATTTTTGATGTTTAGTATAGTCTGTTAATGAAGATAGATTATTATTCACGAAAAAATTGAGAGTCAGTTATTGGTTGATGCGAAGTTCTGAGAATAACGCGCAGGTGTAGGCGTGAAGCGTAAATATGAGACTGAAACTTTTTATTTCACCATGGAAGATGGTCAAAGGACTTAGGATGATGACTATGGGGAATAATCAAGAGATCAGTCAAGAATAGAGATGATTAAATCATTGAATAATAACAATAACAATAAAAAAAACCCTGGAGATATTGTATATAGAATATAAACAGGCCAGAATAGGGACAATATATATAGATGATTTATTAAAACCCTAAGCAAGCCAAAATGATATCTTTTTATTTCATCTTTTTTTATTAAATTTACATACAAAATATAGAATTAACGCTTAACATTCATTAAATAAATTAGTTAGTTAATCTTTTTTGAGCAGCTAATCTACCTTTTTGTCTGGAATTTAATCTGACTTTCTTTTCTTCAGTGGCTTTTTGAATTTCTTCACCGGATTCGGATAAGATTACTTCAATGTGACAAGGGTGGGAGGAGAAAGCATTAATTCTACCATGGGCTCTGTAGGTTCTTCTTCTTTGGTCAGGAGCTCTATTAACTTGGATATGACTGATTTTTAAAGATGAAACGTCTAAACCTTTGGCTTCAGCGTTAGCTTGAGCGTTACCTAATAAGTGTTGAATAAATTCAACAGCCTTAACTGGCCATCTGGCTTTGGTAACACCGAATTCTTTACCTTGAGCAGCTCTACCAATAGAAGAGTTGTATCTTCTCATTGGGATAGCTCTCTTACGGTCTAAGACTTGAGTTAAGTATTGTTTGGCTTTTTCTAATTCCCAACCACTGATGGCTTGGGCGGTTTCTCTAGTGTTCTTGAAAGAAACTCTTAAGTGAGAACCTTTAGCAGAAGCTGATTTAGCTGGATTAGTTGAGTTATAACCGTAACGAGCCATTACTAAATTATTTCAATAAGGAATACCTTCAATGATATATTAAAAGAAAATGAAAAATTTTATTATGTGAGAATTGTCACTAGTGAGGAAAAAAAAAATCGGTGAAGGACTGTATACAAGGCGAGAAAACCCAAAACTTTGTGAGAAACGAGGGATGGGGGTGTTCGCGAGCCCTAATGACACACACGTGATCACAAATGGGTTCGGTTTTTTTTTTAAAGTCTTAGTTAAAAAT
>JAJMEC010000026.1:0-18539 GCA_030573955.1 Yamadazyma triangularis
AAAAAAAAAAAAAAAAAAAAAAAAAAAAAAAAAAAAAAAAAAAAAAAAAAAAAAAAAAGAAAAAGAAAAGAAAAACATTAACCTAACCTAGCAAACAAAGATTCCAAACACCACAACCTCCACTGCCTCCACAAAATAATAATTGCTTTAAAAGTGTTTTCTATCGTATTCTATATCTATTCACCACCACTTCACCACACTTAAGCCCCACAAAAGGTCCGTAGATAATCTTTCTCTCCTCAAATACCTTTTAGCGAAGCCTCATTTTGGATATTTTCTCCTATTCTCATCATTACTCCACCTGAAAAATTACCTATATGTTATCACAACGTCACCACAATACTCCGTAGTTTAATGGGGGCTTTTTTTCCCCACTATAGAACAAGTAATCCAATGGCTTTTGTTATGTTTCACGTTCTATATAACCCCGTAATCCATCAAATATTTCTTTTTCTTTTTCTTTTTTTCCGTTTTGCACTATTTTGAATCTCAGTTTTCTTTTTCTGTTTCTCCCCACTAAAAAAAAACTTTTTCTCGATATCAATTTTTTTTTTTTCCCTTTTTCTTTCCTGTAGATTTTCCCCCCGTTTTTAAAGAAACACAATCATCTGTGTATTATTATTCCGTAATTTATCTGGTGTTTTCCAATAAATTAACTTTCCTAAATGTCAGTTAAAACTCAGGATTCTCCAAAGGGGAAAAAAGACCCCAGTTCTCGGCCTTATAAGTGTCCGATGTGTGATAAGTCCTTCCATAGATTAGAACATCAAACTAGACATATTCGTACTCATACGGGGGAAAAACCTCATAGTTGTAATTTCCCTGGATGTTTTAAAAAGTTTTCTCGTTCTGATGAATTAACGAGACACTCCCGAATTCATACTAATCCTAATTCTAGAAGAAATAAGAATCTCAAGAAGAAAGAAATAAAGGGGGAATCCAGTTATGATGATTTGGTCAAAGTGAATTCTTTAAATTCTGATGATAGTAAAGATGATGTGTCATATTCGAATCCGTATCCTCAAGTTCCTGTAAGTGACTTTATTGGTGGTTCAGGTCCTCCTCCTCCTTCTTCTCAAGCACTTCCAACCCCTCAGTTCCCTACTGAACCCCAACTTCCTCCAAATTCAACATCGGGAACAACAGGAACAAATCCACAAATGGTATCACCTCCTATTGCCCTGCAAATGCTTCCATCTCCTCAACAAGCAAAGAAATCTCACCCAACATCTCAACTTTCATCCCCAATACCGGGACCTGCTTCTCTTGGTGATCAAAATGATTCTTCGGCGTCTAATTTGACATCATCTAATTTGGGTTCTAATGGATTTGCTCCTTCTCAATCGTCTGGAAGTACTTCCCATCATGATCTTAGCAAAACTGCAAGTAATGGGTCCAATATGGATATTTTAGCATCAGCGGCATCTCAAGAATTAAACCATTTGAATTCAAAATCTTTACCTTCATTAACCGATTATTTCAAAACCACAAATCCAAATTCAATCTCCTCCGGTAATCTTCAATACTTGTCTAGTTTGGCTATAAGTCAACATAATCAATCAAGTAATCATAATGGTCCTCATCAGCCTCATCCTAAAAGACTTAATACTTTATCGACTTTAAAAAGAATGACTCCTATAGATGCTTCCAATACCACCCATAGTCATGGTCATAGTCATCATCATGGTCATTCCCATGCTCATGCTCATGCTCATTCTGGTCTTCATAATCATCATGAACATGGTCTTCAGGATTCTGATTTGGATTATGTACAACAAAGATTGAAAAAATCAAGACCTAATTCCCCTAATTTATCCAAAACTTTTACCCTACCGAATTCTCCTGTATTGGGATTATCTACTGTGACCACCCCAATATTATCGGCTAATAATAGTTCTACCAATTTACAATCCTATTTTAGCTCTCCTAATCAATTAAAAGCTAGTAATCCTGGTCATCATCATCATCATCATCATCATCATACTGGTCATCCATCTCATAATAACGATCATTCTTCTCATTCTAATTCCAACTTAGATGATGATCATCATTTACCTAGTTTACGTTCCTTAAAGTTAGATTTACCTACAAACTTTCCTGTTAAAAAGGAAAATTTAGAGGCTTGATGTTGTATTATAGAACTTTGTATATTAATTAATTTACTTTTAATAAATGTATTTCCAATAAATGTATTTCCAATAAATGTATTTCCAATAAATGTATTTCCAATAATATATATATATATATATCATGCACTCTCTATTATTCTCCAACGGACCACACTTCGGTTTCATCCTCAATTCTATCACTATACAACGTTTCTTCATCTCCACCTTGTTCAATTCTTTCTTTTTCAACACTAGCTAATCTTGTAGCCACTCTTCTATTATATTCAGTGATTGATCTCAATACAATCTTCCGTCCTTGACATTCAATATCACCTGATTGTCTATTCATCCATTCATTAGCAATCTTGTCTGTTTCTACCAAGTTAAGTACGGTAAGATAACATTTCTCCGATGCCAATTTAATTGGAATGATAGGATCTCTAATATTCAAGAACACAGTTGGAATAATTAAATCAAGATTAGGTTCAATGACTTCTTGGAATTTATATCTTCCCAATGTTCTCATGACAACTAATGCTAATCTTCTTGTATCGGGAGAATTAGATACTGGTTCCACTATCAATTCACATAATTTATGCATTAATTGATTCGATAACTCTGGAGCAATTACATTACCTTTAGTTTCATCCATAGATAAAAGTAATTTCCCAATAGCTAAACATGAATGAGCACTAATATAAACATCTTTAGAATCACAAGATTCCAAGATAAATTCACAAACTCTTTCTAATTTAGTAGCAAATACCTTATCACTAGATTCTCTTAAGAAAGCATTAATGGCCAAGATGGAAAACTTTTGTTCTTGTTCAGGACCCAAAACTTTGGTGCTTAAGATATTATCAGCTTCTTCCACAGTTAATACTTTAGATAATGATCCAATTAATTTGGCGTATTGAATACTAGATTTACCTTTAACCACCAAGATTTCTTCTTCAATTAATGACATGATCAAGGTCTTTGAATTTTCATTTAATTTATCACCACTCTTGTTAATGATTTCTAATAATGCTTTCAACATGGTTAATTTAATATCTTCAGAATCAGTATTTTTACAACCACTAATTAACTCAACTACTAAAGAATCAATACGAGGTTGGAATTTAATTAACGTTCCTAATGCAGTAACGGCTCTGGCTCTTAATTCATCATTGGTTTGATCACTTAATGATCTAACAAAAGTTCTTTGTAATTGAGGAATAAATGGTCTTAAGAATTGTGGAATCTTAATCAATAAACTATTAAGAGCAAATAAGATAGCTGATTTAATACTTGAATTAACTTTTTCTCCAACAACTCTAATTAATGGACCAGTTATTGTAGTTGCAAATGGTCTTAAATTGGCTGAAGGTGTCTTTTCAATAATATCACCAATAGCAATTGCACTAAGTTCTTTCAATTCCAGTGATCCATACATTAATCCATGGGAAAAGATTGGTAAAATACAATTTGGACCTTTTGGTAATTTAAAAGCTTCTAATTCTTCTCCTTTAATCCCGGTAATTGTTAAGGATTGTTCAGCAGGTTTAACCAATTTATCTAATGATTCTCTTGGTTGGTTTTTAACTAATGAATTCAAAGCTTCAAATGTTCCTTTAACCACATCAATGGATTTATCACCTAAAGATAAGATAAATTGAGAAACCATATCAGCAGTATAAAGAGAATAATCTAAAGTAGTATGTTCAAAGAAAGTTCCTAATCTTTCATAAACAACAGCTCTTCTTCTATGATCTTCATGTTTAGTTAAACTTAATACTGTTTGCATCAAAGGAATAACACCATTTTTATCATTAACTGATAATAAAATTCTATCAAAACATGATTTAATTAATTGAGTTGAATCTTCATTACCTTCAGCACTAGATTCAATAATTAAATTAACAAAAGTATTAATAATTAAAGAAAGTTTCTTAAATAATGCACTACCAGCAACCGAAGCTAAAGAAGCTAAAGCTTTAACCTTAAAGCTATCAATTGGTGGACTTAATAATGTAGGAATTAAAATTGGGAAAATTACCTCTGATTTGGTGGACATTAAGTCTTGTAAAGCAAATAAAGCATTTTCAGAATCATCAGAATCAAGTTTATTCAAAAGATTTGGAATAATTTCATCAATAACCACTTTACCCAATTCATTTTGTAAAGCTTCAAATGAATGAGCAGCAGAATTCCTAACCAAGTTCGAAGAATCAGTTAAAGCCAATCTAATGATTCTAATGAAAATATCTTGATATTCAGTTAAACCTTCAGTAGAAGTAGATTTAATCAATTCAGTAATAGCAACACAAATACCTTCCTTGGAACCTTCATCATTAGAATACATTAATTCTTCCAAGTTTGGTAATAATTGTCCTAAAGCATTAGCTCCAACTCTACGAATAGCTTCACCTAAAGTAGTAGCAGCAATATTCTTTTCTACTTCATCATCAGAAGATAATTTCTTGATAATAATTTGGGTTAATGTAGGTAAAACTTCTTTAACGGTCTTTGGAGTATTAGCCACTAAAGCTTTCCAAATCTCAACTGATTTATTACGGACCATAGCATTAACATCACTACGACAAACAAATAATAATGATAACACTCTATCCCGACGATCTTGTCCCAATACAGCAATCAATGATTTACTTACTTCACCACTAACTTCTTGTTCATCTTCAACCAATTCACTCTTACCAGAAATACCAGTGACTTGGAAAAGTAAATCTCCAGTTAATTCTACTGAAGATAATCTAATTCTATAATTAAGATCAGCTAACCCTATTTCTAATTCTGGAAGTAATAAATCAATAGCTTTCTTAGCATAATTCTTAACAATTAATCTACCAGCTCTTAAAGCAGTATCTCTAATATCTTCATCAGTTTCAGCTAATCCACCAAGAATTGGAGGAATAATTTGACTCAAATATGGAGAAAATTGGGATCCAAAACAAACAGGTAAGTATAATAATAATGGCATAAACCCGGCTTTAACATATCCCTTTGATGATTTGGCATTGGTTAAAACAACTGGTAATAATTCTTCTAACTTATTAATACCAAGACCACAAATAACTTCTGATAAGGCTTGAGCCGATCCTAATCTATCACCAGTCTTGGTTTCATCTTGAAGATTACCTAATAATTTAGGAATCAAATCAGGGAAATGTTCTTCACCTAATTTTTCAACTAAAGATCCTAAAGCTCTTGCTGCAGTAGATCTTGTAGCCGGAACAGGATCAACCATTGAAATTTCTAATTCTCCAATTAATGTCCCCAAATAAGGTTTCAAATCTTTAGTATCCACTAAAATAGCCATATTACCAACAATTTGACAAGCTTTCTTCTTGGTACTAGCCGATCTATCCTTCATACCTCTATGAATAACATGAATAATTAAGGCCAATGAAGGACCATCAATATAATGAGCAAATTGAGTCTTGATTAACTTATCTAAAGCATCATCGGTATATTTAGTTGGGTCACCAATAGCTTTAATCAAATCAGGAACAATTTGTTGAATTTCTGGATTACGAATAACTTCACCAAATCTCTTTAAAGATTGATCAGCTGATTTTCTAACCTCTTTATGAGTATCATTTAAAACACCAACAATCTCAGGGACAATCACTGATAAAGATGCTGATAATTGTGCTGGATCTAAATAAGCCATAGAACCAAGTAATTCCACAGATCCTCTTTTAGATCTCCATTGAATTTCATCTAAATTAGAAATGGCTACTGGGATCAATTTCTTAACCCCATAACTAGTAGTATGTCTCATAATAGTTCTAGCAGCTTTATCAGTTGCAGCTCTAACTTCAGGTACTGAATCACCTAAAGATTTTAAGATTATGGGTAAAATTTCAATGACATAAGGTTCAAAAAATTTCCCTAAACTCAGTGATAAACAATAAAAGGCTATAGAGACTGATTCTCTTTTAATAGGATCTTTTTTGTCGTCGGCAGCGTCTGATAATTGTCTAATAATGTCAAATGAAGATAATGTCTTTATACCAGCACCTTTAACTAACCCGGATATACCATAAGCAGCCCCAGTTCTGGTACTAGCACTAAGTCTATTATCAAACAATTGTTCAAACAAGTCATCAAAGTATTGTTGTAAATTTGAATCAAACAACTTCACTAATGGTGATAAACACTTGGATACAGCTATTTGAACAGGTTCAGAAGAAGAATCAAGAGTCTTGATCAAACGATCAACCACTACTTTAACTCTATGATCATCTTGTTGTAAATGACGACCTAAGGCACCATAAAAGATAATGGCTGATTCCTTAATATAGTTTTCTAAACCGGAATTAGAAAGACTACTCTCAAAGATGGGAATTAATTGTTCAAGATTCTCAAGACCATGATACTTAATGATTTCAATACCACCATCTTGCAATTCTTGACGAACCACGTCTGATTTGTCATTTAAAGCCTTTTCATCGATCAAAAACTTGAATATTCTTGGTAATAATTCTTTATCGATCAAAGGAGTTAATAATTTCAAAATCACAGCAATGGTAGATCTAATTTCCCAGAAATCTTTATCACTGACGGTGGATTTGATAACTAAACCAAATTCATCTAATTTAGGTGGTGGTGGTCTAGACTTGACATGATAAAAGTCAAACATATGTTCCAAAAAGTCAGGAATAGTATTAGGATAAACTTTCAAGGCATCGATTACGGCTTGAGCCACTGATAATCTTAAAGCACTATCTTCATGGTCCAGGAAATTATCCACCAATTGGTATGGAGCTTGCTCTATAACCTTCAAATCATTATCTTCCCATATAGTCTTGGACAAATTAGATGTCATTTCATCAGTGTCATGATAAGTGATCCATAATTCATTGGAATAGGTTAAAGCTGTTGTTAAATCAAATTCAGCATCTAAACTTTCCAAGATTGTAGTTTTGATAATAGTTTCAGGAACCACCAAATTATCAAAAAGATTTTTCAAATCAGTTTCATCAAAATTAACAGAAATGTTTTGACAAACCGATAAGAAACATTCTTTGGCTAATTTTGACTTGGAAGGTAATTTCATAAGAGAAATCAAATCATTCAAGATATCTAATCTTGGAATGGTTGATTCTTGGAAACATTCACCATGAATGGAGATTATTTCTACTGATAATAATAATTGTTCCTCTTCAGGATCTTCTTCAACAAATTCAGAGACCACTACTTGTTTCTTAGAATTCTTAATAGCCACCTTCTTACCATTCTTCAAGACTTGAGTTAAAAGTGGTAACATGTAAGCTATAGTAATCAAATCTAAAGGTGATTGATCTGATAATATTTTGACTCTAAAAAGAATTCTACTAACCAAAGATGTCAATGATTCTTGAGTTAAGTTCTCTGGTAAACCTGAATATTCATAAAGTCTTAAAACAGCAACTCCAATCAGAGAATGATAGGCTTTATCTAATCTGGATGTTATCAAATTACACAAATTTAAGAAGGAATCCATAAAGAAAGATCCTGTCAAGGTATTAATCAATTTATGAGCTGGGAATAATCCCACTAACTTGTTAACCACAATAGGATACCATTGAGATACTTGAGTATCGAAGCTGATGGAAACATTGACTAATTCATTGACAATATTTAAATTCTTAAATAATGCATTAACATGAGATTGTACTGAACATCTAACATCACTTTCTTTTGCTAATTGATCATTCACCAAAGATTGTTCTTCTTTAGTTAATTTCTTTGGTTGTTGTTTGGCATTTTTAGCCTTTAATTCTTTCTTTAAATCTTCTTCCCATTTATCAGTTGCCGAGTTTTTACTGTTTTTGTTTTGGTTAGACTTTGAAAGTTTAGCTAAAACATCAACAAATGGTTCAGAACCAGAATGTCTCCAAATGGAAAGAGACAATTCATCAATATCAATATTCTCTTTAGTTAATTCTTTTTCAAACATTTCCACGAGTCTAGGAATAATCAAATCAGGAACAACATAGGCTAATTGACCTAAAGATGAAATTGCAGCTTGATAAACTTGTCCCGAATGAGGTCTAGTTAATTGTTCTAATATGACATTGTAAATATCATCGAATCTTTGAGTAATATAATCATTAATGTTGACATTAGCTGACTGACATAATCCAATCCAATTATCTTTGACTGGTACTGATTTATGATTAGCTACAAGCATAAGTTTATAATCAGAACTTACACCATGTGAAAGTAACGGCAACAAGACGCTAGTAAAGTTCTTTAAGTGTAAGTCTAATGAAATTATCTCTTCATCGTTATCATCAATATCTTGTAAAGTCTTAACCAAGTAATCAACGAATAAAGAAGGAAATTCTGATGCAGCTAGAGCTCTCTTAAAGTTACTCAATCCTTGTAAACGTAAATTAGGCTTAATGTTAGTCGATGTTAATAAATAAATCCAACCCAAAAGAACCGGCTTAGGATCTTTAGTTAAGTTAATGTTATAAGATAAAGCTTCTAAAGCATGGAAAGCCCAAATCACATCATCATCATTATCTAATTTAGTTAAGATTTTAGTTGATATAATGGAAATTTTAGTTTGATCAAAAGACTTTTCAAAAATATCCTTAGAATTATTAAATAAATGGTTTAAATAAATAGTGACAAATGAACAACCAATACCTTTATTATTAACTACCACCAAGGGAGAAGTACACGATTCATCAAATGACTTTACTAGAATTTGATGTAATGAAGAAATTTTGGTAGTTATAGAATCATTAATTGGATGATTAATTATATATTCACCAATAGCAATGAACCAAACTTTTTTTAAATTCCATTTCTTATCGGTTAATCCATTGGTAATGACAGTATTAAAAGAATCATCTTGATCCACCAGGAAATAATTATTGATGAAAGCTTTTACTAAGTAAGATAAACTGATTTCATTGGTATCCTTTTTAATCAAAGGGATTAAATCATTTAATAACTTAATCTTGTCATCAGAAGAACCAAGTGTTATTAAACTTAATAATTGGGAACAATATTGTTTAGATTCAGTATTGGTGTTTGTTTTAGCTGCTGATGTCAATTTTTCAAGACAAGGACCTTCACAAGTACTATTAATAGTAGTGACGATAACTTTTAACCCTTCAAAAGCTCCTAATTTCACTTGAGGTTTAGAATTCTTTAATCCATTGATTAAGTTTTCAAAAAATTTATTTTTAAAGAATTCAGGATCAAGTTTAATGGTAGTAAAATCTACTGATTTCAACCATTTAGGAATCAAATTACCTAAAGAACTTTCAGAATTCTTGACAATTAATTTATTAAAAGTCAAAGTAATTTGATCAAACCATTCTTGAGTCATAAATGTGGTGGTGAAAAAACTATTAAACGTAGTAAAAGCATACGATTCAGGTAACACTTTACCTAAAATAACCTTATCATTAAACCAAGTTATAATATCAGATATGCCAGAGAAATGATGAGATAACTTGGGATCAAATGGGAGTAAATCATGAACGGCAGAAGCCAAAACTCCAATCATAGTTAAAGGAACATTCACATCATTCATATCAATAGTGATTTTCACTATACTATCTATCAAAGTCTCAGCTTGACCTTGACCTTTAGTGGTGGTAATTTTTAAACCTTCACTCATACTATATTTAGCATTAGAAATAATGGATTTATGAACCCTCCGATCTCTAGAATTGGATCCGTAACACATCAGTAAACAGTTATTCAACAAGTTACCTTGAACCATTATTAACTCTTTATTAATCGATAAATCAGATTTAAGACAAAATATTTGAATGAAATTACACCAGTTGGACAAGGTTAACAAGTCAGTCAAGGCTAATTTTTGCGTGGATAATGGAGTCACGTACTTTATAACATCATCCAAATAACTGTTATCATGTTCAATAATATTTAATAATGTAGATAATGCTTCATTTCTAGAATTTGCATCAGAATAGTAATTATAACTATCCAAGATTTGAACTAATAGTTGGGTGATCTGAGGTTTTTCCCAACTTGAAAGTTGTGCTCGAGATTCTTGAAGGATTGGAATCCTTTCACTAGTTAAAGAACTCGATAATTTCTTTAATTGACTCGATTCCATTTATAGTCGATTATTATACAAGTGAAAATAGTTAATAATTTTTCAATTTTCACTTAATTCAAATAGGGGTCGTGCCCAGATCGAGAAGCCCTCTCTTTCCATTACTCATTTTCGAGAAAAAGCAGCAAAGAATTTTGGTGGTGTAATGGTTACCCGGAAATGCTCACTGGGTATAAAAGCCAATCAAGATCCAATGGAAAAAAAATTATCAACTATACCAGTCGATGAAGAGTACTAAATCCGATGCAGCAAGTATTTTAATTTTACATACGTAAGGTTAGTGATACGACTCACTTTGTGGGCGCTGTGGAAACATCATAGTCTCACCACACTAAAATGATGAAACCATCTGAGGCTGGGTTGAATTGAAAAGGTTGAAAAGGTTGAAAAGGTTGAATAGGTTGAATAGGTTGAAAATGAAGCTACTGTAGTGTCAGTGATTAGTACTTGTACTGTTCTATGTAGTTGTACTTTGTACTTGTACTTTGTACTTGTACTTTGTACTGTTCTCCACCTCTACTACTCTTAAATCGCCTCTACACTCTCAGACTTAAACCGTCTATTTTATTCATTTACCTGAAACAAAATCTATTTAAAACAATTACATTTTTCATTATTAACCAGCCCATTAAATATTAAACCTCTACCAAAAGAGTCCTTTTTTTTTAAAAAAAAAACAATAAATAAATAAATCAAACCTTCAATTACCATGCTTAAAACAACATCTAGTTCCATATCTACAAGAACCAAATCTAGCCCAATTCACACATGGTTTTGATCTCCAATTAGCAGGTCTTTCAATCAATTTCAATTCATTGTGTCCATGAGCAAATTGACACTTATTACCATAAGGACAATAATTTAATTTAACAAATGAATCACATAATTCAGTTTTATATAATTGAGTATTAACTGAAGCTTTTTTATCATCAAGTTGAAGTTGGGGTTGTTGATCTTGAAGGAATTGAGGTTCAACATTAGATACTTGTTCAACATTAGACATTTGAACTTGAGGAGGTTGAGGAGCAAATTGAGGAGTAGGTGTCAGAGAAGATGATGATAAACTAGGCACCTGAACCGAAGACAATTGATATTGAGATAAATGAGATTGAGAATGATTTGGTGATATTTGAGGTTTATAATGGGGTAATGCAAAATATGATGATGGTTGAGAAGTTTGGCCCTTGAACTGTCTAGGAACTGAATTGGGACTTGTAGCAGAATTAGAACTTTGAACTGGCAGAATCAGTTTACTCAACTTCAAATCTAATAACATATCATCATTCTCACTAGAATAAATGGAATTATTAGAAGGAATTTTATTCAATTTGAAATCAGAATTCCATATTGATGATGATGCAGATGTAGATGTAGTGGTTGCAGTTGCAGTTGTAGTTGTAGTTGGTAAAGAATCAGTAGCAGTTGATTCTTCATTAAAAATATTCTCAGATTTATATTCCTCACTGGGGCTCATGGCCGAAGCAGTTGAGAATTGATTATTTATCCACAAATCAGGTAACAATTCAATATTATTACCTTTATTGTAAAATGTAGTCATGATGAATTAATATCAACTTTTTATTTTATAACGTGGTAGCAAAGTTTATCAAGAAAAAATTAACCAAGAAAATAACAATAATAATAATGAATAAAAAAAAAAAAAAATCAATCTAAAAATTCCAAATTTGTTGGTTAGACTCAGTATTTAAATATTTCATAAATTTTCCGGTTATCGGACTGAAGAAAACAAAAAAAAATTGAGCGTTGAGTTTCTTTTTTTTCTTAATAGATAAATGGAACCAACCAGATTAAACTCTCAAAATCTCGGGATTCGTGCAATCAGATCAGTATATCCAATAACAGAAATTTTATCAACCAAATTTCAGTTGTAACTAATCGTTGTTTCTTATGTATAAGTTTGCTATATTGGTGCAAAGTATTTCTTCTTCTTCTCAATAAAACAAAAAAAAAAAAAATCGATTAATCCGAAAATGGAAAAGTGAGTTTTCAGCCACTTGTGAGATGGAGTGATGAAAAAGCCTTTAATTACTGTCAGGTGACAATTATAAAGTAATGTGGATACTTTTTTAAAAAATATATATATATAGAATGTATGGCGTTACTAAACAACAGCAAATGTCGTTGTTGCTGCTGATGTTGTTGTTGATGTTGTTCTGCACTTTTGTCGGGGTTTGGATTGTAATGGTTTTATATACATTTTCTGACATTTTCAAATTTCCCCTCCAATTCTCTGTTCCCCTCACTTCTCGGAAATCGCTCACCATCAATAGTTGCAACCAAAATAAAATAGGTGAGGACTCTATCTACGATAAATGGCAGTAGTAATGAAGGTTTTCCATCGGGATTTAACGGATAACTTTGGCTTTGGTGTATAGTATATACTGGTTATAACAGAGAAGAGTTTTATAGAGAGGAATGTGGCTTTTCTGGAGAGGTATGTTTTCCCCCATCTCCTATATTCATTCCGAAATCGCTCAATTAGGAAGCGGTTCTCCTCCTGGTGGGAGTAGTGTCCGGAACACAAATCATCAGAATTGTTGCGAAATGCAGTCTTCGGACTTGATACAGTGAGGAGAGGAGTGAGGGAAAGTGAGGGAAGTGGGAAGAGGGAGAACCAAAGCCAACAAAGACCGACGCCGAAAAGTTGTTGATTGTAGCCCTTTTGAGTGCAGACACACTGAAATTGTGTTAATGTAGAGCGATACTCAGGTCTCTACTATCAAATGCATCTCTAAATCTAAGGTGTTGATGAGCTCTGTGAACTGTGATGATAGAGAAACTACAAATGACATATGTCAGAAGTCAGAAGTCATATCTCATATCTCATACTTCATAAGTCACATCTCACATCTCATATCTCACATCTCATATCTCACATCTCATATCTCACATCTCATATCTCACATCTCATATCTCACATCTCATATCTCACATCTCATATCTCAATCCTCAATCCTCTATCCTCAAATCCAACCCTCATTCGGTCACCGCACTCTCATTTTGCATCCTTAAAGCGCGTTTCTAATAACAAAAACACTTCATAATGATCTCTAATGCTGATGCCCAATCCCGATGGTTGAATAAGAATAAACCTCAGGTGCCGAACGTGTCAGTGTTTAGTCAATTATTTGTCCCGGGAACTAATTCTGGTACCAGTTCATCGTTTCAAGTAAGTGCCACCCCGGTTTTGCCTCCTTCTAATGGTAATTCACAGAGTCTGGTTATAGATCTTACTGACGATTTATCCAATAAAAGAACTATTGACGAGCTTGATGATGAAAGTGATAATGAACTACAGAGTCTATTGTTGAAAAAAACTCGTGTTGATGATAAAACTCGTGTTGATGATAAGGAAAACCACGTACAAAAGCCAATGATTAAACCTCAAATGGCTCAAGTATCTCATGATCCTACTCCACGTCTTATTCCTAATAAAGCATTGCATCCGACAGTAAATACTAATACTGCTTCCTCTGCTGCTCATAAACTTCCACCTCCTGTGACTAATAAAGTAGCGTCTCCTGCATCACAACTGTTGCCTCGAGCTCCAGTTCTAGACCGTTCTATGGTATCCAATCCCCCATCTCGAGAACTAATCTACCAAAACTACATTAAATATTGTGAATTTAAAATCAATTTGTTAACTGAGCGGTATAAAATGTTCGAATCGTCATCGATATCGTTGGATGATAAACAGAATTTCATTACTCGAGAATTTAACCCTAAATTCTCCGCCATTGAAGAAAAACTAACTCATTTTAAAACTTTACTTCCTAATTTTAGTCGTTCTGATTATGGCAGTTTACACGATATTGATTTTTCTGAATTCTCCGATGATGATGATGGTGGTGGTAATCAATTTCCTACTTTGGCTCCTGATGCCGTTTCTACTCAAAATGATAAATCGCCTCAATCAATGACAAATCGTCCTGTCATTGATACTGTTCTTTCTTCATCTCCTCCACATTCCCCTCATGATCAAGTTATTGCTTTATCGGATGATTATCAAGAGAACTTGAATGAAGCTCGTCAAATCATTAATGATAATAAACAAGCAACTCCCCCTCCTCGGCCTGAAATTCCTCCCCCTCGTCCTCCTCATCCTCCCACTGATGATGATATGGAAGACAATTTTGGTGATAATACTATGGATGGATTAAGAACTCCAACCCAAGAACGTGATGACAATGATGATAATACTGATCTCAGTGGGTTTATTATTGATGGTTCATCTCCTCAGTTAGATGATGATTATCAATCTGAGGGTCTGGATGTTATTCAAGATACTTTACTATCAGATAACTATGAAATTGAAAGAGTTGATAAAGATGAATTTGATAATATGAAATTATCTCAAGATGTAGCCGAAAATTACGACATTAATTATGCCAACCATTCTGATAATGATAGTGATATAGATATCATTGAAGATTTTAATACTCAATTGGATGAAGAACGAGAGATTAATCATGATATTATTGAAATCAGTGATAAAAGTGATGATGAAGAATTTATGCCTAATATTAAATTAGAACCTCATGAAAAGAACGCTAAATCTTATGATGATGAATTCAACAGTCTTGAAGATGATGATCTTGTGGAATTAGGTATTACTACAGCAAAAGATATCATTAAAGAGAACGAACAGAATTTACCAGGATCAGAACCTTATATTAAAGAAGTGTATTCAGTATTAAATCGAGTATTCAATCTCAAAAATTTCCGATCCAATCAATTTGAAGCTATAATTTCATTTCTTCAAGGTAAAGATGTATTTGTATTAATGCCTACTGGTGGAGGTAAATCATTGTGTTATCAATTACCGGCTTTAGTTAAAGTTGGCCCTCATAATCAAGGTACCACAATAGTTATTTCACCATTAATTTCATTGATGCACGATCAAGTTGTTCACTTAAAGGAGAAAAATGTTAAAGCAGGTATGATTAACTCAAAAAATAGTTATCAAGAAAAGAAAGAAACTTTGGAATTATTTAAAACTGGTTCTATGGATTTAATCTATTTATCACCCGAAATGATTAATTCTTCTTCCAATATTCAAAGAATTATACAGAAATTATATGAAAATAATTTACTCAACAAAGTTATAGTTGATGAAGCCCATTGTATATCATCTTGGGGTCATGATTTTAGACCTGATTATAAAGGTATGAATTTCTTTAGAACTAATTTTCCAAATATTCCTATCATGGCATTAACGGCTACGGCTAACGATAAGGTTAGAATGGATATAATTCATCATTTACAAATGAATAATGCCACTTTAATCAAACAAAGTTTTAATCGAGTGAATTTATATTATGAAATTAAATGGAAAAATGGAAACTTTTTAGACGTCATACGGGATTTTATTGTTCAAAAGCATAATAATAGTACAGGAATCATATATTGTCATTCAAAACAATCATGTGAACAAATCAGCTTTAAATTGAATCAAATGGGTTTAAATACATATTTTTACCATGCTGGAATGACGACTGAAGAAAGATTTCGTATACAAGAAGATTGGCAAAAGGAAAAAATTAAAGTTATATGTGCAACTATTGCCTTTGGTATGGGGATAGATAAACCTAATGTTCGATTTGTAATTCATTCATTTTTGCCTCGGAATTTGGAAGGATATTATCAAGAAACAGGTAGAGCTGGAAGAGATGGATTGAAAAGTGATTGTATTATGTTTTATTCGTATAAAGATGCCAGGACATTACAATCTATGATCCAAAGAGATGAAGAATTAACTGAAGTAACTAAAGAAAATCATTTGGCTAAATTACGACAAGTAATTCAATATTGTGAAAACATAGCTGATTGTAGAAGGAAACAAGTATTACATTACTTTAATGAGAATTTCGATCCCGTAAATTGTTTAAATCAATGTGATAATTGTAATAATTGTGGTAATGATCTGTCGGTGGAAAAAGATGTGACTATTCATGCTAAAGATATAATTAATTTAGTTAAAGCCATTGAACAAGAAAAGGTTACAGTTTTATATTGTCAAGATATATTTAAAGGATCCAATAATTCCAAAATCATGAATAATGGACATAATCTTTTACCCTATCATGGTAAAGGTAAACAATTAGAAAAGGTGGATGTAGAACGAATTTTCTTTCATTTATTAAGTGAAAATTGTTTAATGGAATATTCAGTTATGAAAGGAGGATTTGCCTCAAATTATGTCAAAACAGGAAAACAAGCCAATGCCGTATTGAATAATAGTAAACCAATAAAGATTAAATTTGGTCATAGACGATTGGGTAATAGTAGCAACAAAGCCCCAACAACATCATCATCAACATCATCAACAGTAACAGCAGCTAATTATAGTAATGGATCCAGTGGATTTGTTAGTGCCAAATCAATTAATCAACCTATACGATTACCCGAAAATAATCATAATCATCAAATCAATCAACATAATAGAAAACACATTGAAAAATCATATAATGAATTAAATGCCGTCAGAATTCAAAAAATGAGTGAATTGAATTTCAATAATAGTAATAGTATTCTTAGTGATCAATCCCTTAAAGAAATAGCCATCAAATTACCTACTAATAAAGTTGATTTTAAAAAGATTACCGGAATCACTTCCGATCAAGAAAATTATTTCCTATACTTTAAATCAGCATTGATTAAATTAAACAATGAACGGAAAAGAGGAGTGATTGCTGGGTATGCATATAATAATAATCATAATAATAATACTAATAATAAAGGACAAGGAAGTCGATTCAAATACAAACCTAAAGGAGGAAATTATCATCGTTCACAACTGAGTCAACGAAGTCAAAGATCAAGTCAAAAGTCAAGTCAGAAATCAAGTCAAAAACGAAAACAAAAATCCATGCCGTTATAGTAATTACTGCAAAATCTAGATCAATAGCCCAATAATTCTACAAGAGAGAGAAAAAAAAAATCATACAAAAACTATTTCATACAAAAACTATTGTATATAAAAAATTAGCATAGAGTCAAGAAAAAGTATAATATAAGACAGGTTTCTTGTAAAGTTAAATGGTAATAGAATTGAGTATTAATTGAGCATTAATTGAGCATTAATATATTGAGATAATATTCAACTTCACTCTCTTAATGCAAGAAATCAAATCGCGTAATTATTTCAACTTAATGACCCATCCATTTCAAAAACGGATTCTAAAAGAGTTCAGAGCTCTTCAGAAAAATGAATTACCAGGAATTACACACGTAGAGAATAATGATCAACTAAGTGAATTTCAATTTAATATGAAGATTAATCAACCACAACACATTTATGAGGGGAAACAGTTTCGACTCATAGTTAAAATCACTAATGGTTACCCAGTAGATCCACCCATGGTCAAGTTTCTTAATATCCCCAACTATAGTGTTCCTCAACATCCTCATATCTACACAAATGGTCATATATGTCTAAATCTACTAGGAAGTGATTGGACACCAGCATGTTCAATAGAGTCGGTCCTACTAAGTATCCAATCAATGTTAACCACCAATGATAAATTAGAGATTCCTGTGGATAATGACAGTTATGTGAAATCTGCTCCAGACTTTGCTTCTCGAACG
The DNA here is from genome assembly GCA_030573955.1 of Yamadazyma triangularis. NCBI lineage: Eukaryota > Fungi > Ascomycota > Pichiomycetes > Serinales > Debaryomycetaceae > Yamadazyma > Yamadazyma triangularis. The sequence goes on from JAJMEC010000026.1 coordinate 17,809, forward strand.
GGATTTGTTTACCACGATAATAATGTGTAAAATGATAAATGATAAATGATAATCCATAATCGATAAATATACGATAGAGAATCTCCCTGGACATTAAAGTCCGAAACACCTTTTGACGTTTCGGAGATTCCCATGGCGTGCAGCGCACAATAGAGACCCATCTACAATATAAATAATACACATCCATTACACACACACACACACACACACACATACACACAAACTCTTTCTCTCCCAAAACAATCACCACCTACACCAGCTACAGTTCCATTCCACAATATCAATTGTCTTTTGTCCCGGCCCTTTATATCACCTTACATCTTACTTTACGTCACAACAGATTGTTTCCTGCACATAAACATCCCGGAAAAACCTTATGACGTCGGCCAATGGCATTTTATTGTTGTTTTCTTTTTTTTTTGTTTTCGTCCCGGAGATGAAGTAACATATCGGCGTTGGCTTTAGCCATAAATCTCTGTTGACGAATTGAACACTGACAATACCTCTACTTTACACGTGTTTTATATTACCTCTTAAAGCTAAAGTCCATAATGGGCCAAGCTCGCAATCCCGGTCTCGGGTGATTATCTGAAACCACATTACAAAATTTTTCACTATTTTCTCACTGTTTGGCACCAAAGGAGGGGAACAATTTCATTCCGATTTTGTTGTTTTAACGATTGTTTCCATTTTTGCCTAATGAATATGTAACGGTTTTGGGTTTATAGGAA
>JAJMEC010000026.1:18639-57753 GCA_030573955.1 Yamadazyma triangularis
AACTTTGGAAATTTGCTTTTTTTTTGGGATTTAATTTCATAAATTAAATTATTTTTATTTAAAGTCTAAGTCCATAGTGTTATTTTATCAGTAATTATATCATTATCATGGTTGACACTCACTCCTTAAAACCAGAAGACCCATTAATTGAACAAGCTTGTGATAGCTGTCGGAAACGGAAATTGAAATGTTCTAAAGAATATCCTAAATGTTCCAAATGTGCTAATCATGGATGGAATTGTAGTTATTCTCCAAGAACAGTAAGATCACCATTAACTAGAAATTATTTAACTAAAGTTGAGAATAGAGCCGACCGGTTAGAAGACATGCTTAATTATTTGCTATGTAATCAATATTGTGCTGACGATTTACTTAAAAATGATTGTTATAGAACGGTTTTAAATCCTCATAAACAATTGCTTCAAGGGTTTATGAATTGTAAGGATGAAGAAGAATTGGAACTTTCTTCATCCCATTTACCTTCATGTAATTTACCTTCCTCAGGCGGTAATCAAGGAGGTGGACCTATCTCCGCGCCAACCGAAGCATTCCCTCCTAGAGCTAAATCCATGTCCACTAGTAAAATTCCCACACCAATTCCTAATATGAATATTAATAATGTCCCACAAATAAAACAGGAAACTCATGAACATTCCCCCCTTCAAACCCCTTCACTTTCTCCTCACGGATCACCTCATTTGGTGGCTAAAACCAATTCCAATTTAACTACTAATGACAATTCGGTATCGCATTCTCCAAGTTATTCCATCTTTTCCAATGATTCCGAATCCGTTAACCTTAATTCAATAAATTCCAATGAAATCCCTAGTACTGATAATAAAGTTAAACAAGAAATCATTGATGATTTCCTATTAAATAATATTCCTATCAGTTACAAGAAATTTAAACCTGATATTTCGTCTTCGATATCTACTGCCAGTAATATTACCCCCACCACTGGTTCTGGGTCCAATGATTTCGATCTAGATAATTATCAGTTATTTGAGGACGAGTATATATTGAATTGACTTCTTGGTCAATTGTCGTTCTTTAATGTGTCATGTCTTTATTCATTATAATAGCTTTTTATTATTATTATTATTTTTCTTCTATTCATTAAAATTCTTTTATTAATTTTTTTATTTTTATTTTTATTTTTATTTTTATTTTTTATTTTAACTCCTCTTTTTAATATTCCTTCCCTGTAAATTAGTCTTGTATAGAAATAGATATCATTTTGTCGTCTATATAATCAATAGTGTCTCTCTCTGTAATGGTAACTTTTCAGTCAGGTTACACGACCAAAAATCGCGATCGCTTTTTTTTTTTTTTTTCCTTTGCTTCTTTAAATCTCTGGACAACGAAAATTTTGATTTGTGTTACTCTCCATTGAAATTGATCAATCATGTCGAAGGTAGCAAGAAGTAGTCCTTCAAATGCAAGGTTTAAGGATAAAGAAAAGCCACAAGAGGTTAGAAAAAGTAACATTTTAGCCGCCATGGCCGTGGCAGATGCCATTAGAACGTCATTAGGACCTAAAGGTATGGATAAAATGATCAAGACCAAAACCGGAGAAATCATTGTTTCTAATGATGGTGCAACTATATTGAAACATATGGCAATCTTACATCCAGCAGCTAGAATGTTAGTTGATGTTAGTGGAGCCCAAGATGTTGAAGCTGGTGATGGTACTACCTCGGTGGCCATTTTAACGGGATCATTATTAAATGGGGCCGAAAAATTATTAAATAAAGGAATTCATCCAACATTAATAAGTGAAAGTTATCAAAGAGCTGCTGATGAATCTAGAGAGATTTTATTAGGGATGAGTCATAAAATTGATTTGAATGATAAAGAAACTTTAATTAAAGCTGCTTCCACATCATTATCATCAAAAATTGTGTCTCAACATTCATCATTATTGGCACCTTTAGCCGTGGACTCAGTATTGAAAGTTACTAATTCTCAACAAAATAATGTTGATTTAAATAATATCCGATTAATTAAAAAATTGGGTGGAACTATTGATGAAACTGAATTAATTAATGGGATTTCTTTAACTCAAAATGTGGTTAAAAATGCTGGTGGTCCAATTAGAATGGAAAAGGCTAAAATTGGTTTAATTCAATTTCAAATAAGTCCTCCAAAACCGGATATGGAAAATAATATCATTGTCAATGATTATAGACAAATGGATAAAATTTTAAAGGAAGAACGGGCTTATTTATTGAATATTTGTAAAAAAATCAAAAAGTCTAAATGTAATGTTTTATTAATTCAAAAATCCATTTTAAGAGATGCTGTTAATGATTTAGCTTTACATTTCTTATCTAAATTAAATATCATGGTTATTAAAGATGTTGAAAGAGATGAAATTGAATTTTTATCCAAATCAATTGGTTGTAAACCTATTGCTGATGTGGATTCTTTCACTGAAGATAAATTAGGTTCGGCTGATCTTGTTGAAGAAACTGAAAGTTCTGGTTCTAAAATCGTCAAGATTTCTGGTATAAGTTCTAAATCTGTAAGTCCTACTATATCCGTTATAATTAGAGGTGCTAATAAATTAGTTTTAGATGAAACTGAAAGATCCCTTCATGATGCTTTATGTGTTATAAGATGTTTGGTTAAAGAAAAAGCTTTAATTGCTGGGGGTGGTGCTCCAGAAATTGAAGTTGCCAGAGTTCTTATGAAAGAATCACAAAAATTATCTGGTGTTGAACAATTTGTATATCAAGAGTTTGCTCAAGCCTTAGAAGTTATACCAATCACTTTAGCTGAAAATGCTGGTTTAAATCCTATTAATGTTGTTACTGATTTGAAAAATAGACATGAAAATAATGAAGTAAATGCCGGTATATCGGTTAGAAGATCAGGTGCTTCCAATACTTATGATGAACATATTTTACAACCAGTATTAGTCACTCAAAGTTCTATTACTTTAGCATCTGAATGTGTTAAATCAATCTTACGTATTGATGATATCACATTAAGTCGTTAAGTAGGTCTTAAAAGAAACAAATAATGTATATAAACTTTCAACTATTCCATTATATATTTTATATTATACAAACTCTATACAGGTGTTGTTGATTTGGTGTCAGGAACTGATGGTGTGGTACTAGGATTGGTTAGTTTCTTTAATTTTTTATTAATGAGTTTTTCTGGATTAATGGCAAAGAAACATTTCCTATCAATTTTTGTACTTTCTTCTCTTGATGTTTCTGGAAGTTCCTTGGCGGTTTTAATACATTTTCTGATTGTTTTTATAATAAGTTCGTATTCTTCTTGAGGAGTTTTAGGTTTGTGTTTGGGTTCGGTAGTTTCTTGTGAATCATTTTGAGGTGATTCATTAGTGTCATTGATTGATTCATTATTGAAAGATTCTTTGGCACCATTTTCATTTGTTTCATTATTATTAGATTCTTCATTATCATCTCCATTCGTCTCATTAGGTGATTTCTCTTTCTCTTCACCAATTGTATCTAAAGAATGATCTGATCTTAAAAACTTTCTCTTTAAGTATTTCTCGGTTATTCGTCTCTCGGTATCATACATGGCAGCTAAGGCTATTTGAGGAGGAGTGAATAAAAATGTAACGTCACTTAATAAAGCATAATCATTAAGCCATTTTTTGGCCTTATCATATAATTGACCAAGATGATCAATGGAAATATCATGCATTACTGGGGTAGGATATAATAATACTTGTTGACAATCAAGGAAAAAGCCATACAACGGTCTATAAGGATGATGAACCATCAAGGTAAATCTAAGGGATTGTAACACCACGAATTCCAAATCAAGAATATCTTTTGGTTCAGTCTTTTGTAATGCTTTACAGAAAGATTCTATTGATATGAAATAATTTTCTGATTTGGCCGCCAAAAACAAACACGTATATAACACATTTTTCGGATGATATTGCAGAACAGAATTCACAAGATAAAACTTTTTAAAGAATGATACTGCCGTAGCTTTAACTTGAGTTGGCATCTTGAAAAAATTAGCCGCTTGGATGATATTCTTGGAATAGAAGTTAAGATACTTCATTTCTTCTTCCAACTCAACCACATTAAATAACGATTCCTTCTTTAGTTCGCCGTCTCCATACTGATCAAATATAGATTTATTTGCTTCTTGTTGTTTAATGGTATCATATACTTGATCAAACTTGTGAGTAGCTTCTACTTGACCATTATGATTGGTTTGATGTCTTAACTCGTCAAGTTGTGAGGCAGTGTAAGACCATAGTTTGAACTGACTTGATCTTCTATAGAGATCATCAGTAGAAACCCGTTGTTTCTTTTTGATATGACTATCTGATGTTGTCATAAAGGGAACTAAAGGGAACGAAAGGGGACTATGAAGAGAATCAGAATGAGAATGAGAATGAGAATGAGATCTATAGAGAGTGAGAACTATGGAGAATGACAATGAGAACAAGAGAATGACAATGAGAACAATTACAGAAACTACTATGGCTATATTATGTCGTATATTCTACACCTTTTTTCTACTCTTTTATACTTCCTACTCCTCCATCTTAATTCAACTTCACGGACCGGGATAATCCCTTCTTAATACCAGTCTTTTCACCCTCATAAGGACCTCTGGTACTAGCATCATTATAGACTTTTCTCACTGATTTCAACTTCTTGTTAGCTTTATCATACTTCTTTCTCTTTTTAACTCTGGCGTTTCTGATCTCTTTTCTTCTATTATTGGTTAATCCTTTGTTCTTAAGGATTTGGAAGTTAAGAGCCCGTTTTCCATCTTCACCTAATTCCTCTTTAGCGTCAGCTAATTTACCCTCTTTAGCCGCTTTAACTGCTTGTTTGTGAGCATTTTGACGCGCTTGAGTGGTGTTTAGCTTGGAGTGTTTCATTTGCTCATAATAACCATCATCACCGGTATCATCATTATCAATGTCGTCATCATTGATATCTCTCATCATTCTTTCATCTTCAGAGTTTATGTCTTCATTGGCATCCAAATCATCACCTAATTCTTGTTTAGATTGTCCTAATCCTCTCTTTCTGGCTTCTTCCATAAGACGTTGTCTTCTCTCATAGAGTCTTTCTTTGTAGGGAATATCCAAATCTCCAGTCATTTTTTCTTGATTTTTAGCATGGGCTTGATCAATTTTAGAAGTATAGAACCGTAATGATTTCTTACGACGTTGTTTTTCTTCCATATCCACTTCAGCTGGAGTATTAGATTCGGTAAAGTCACCGGATTTGGTTTTATTGTTGGTTTTTATGGTACGTTTTTTGGTGATATCGATGTCGGAGTTGGAGTCAGAGTCGGAGTCGGAAGCAGAGTCGGAAGCAGAGTCAGAAGCAGAGTCAGAATCTCTTTCAGAACCTTCTTCAGAACCTTCTTCAGAACCTTCTTCAGAACCTTCATCGGCAACTTCACCATCATCTCCCTCTTGTGCATCCACAAAAACATCTTCATCCATGCTATCTTCATCTCTTTCTTCATCTCTTTCTTCATCCCTTTCATCTCCTTCCTCCATCGGCAACCTCTCGGCTTCTTGCCATATTTGTCTTGTAGTAAGTATCGACTCCATCACGGCATTATCCTTCATACTGGTAAAAGGCTCTCCACTATTAACATGCTCAATAAAGATCCCAAAATAACACATAATGGCTCCCAAATATGATGTCAAAGCTACTCTTTTGGTGTTAATATTTTCATTGGCAGTATCCTGAAATTGAGATAACTTTGGTTTTAAAGTGTTCAACTCCTTTAATAATGGAATGAATTCAGGGAACGATTGGGATAAAATCTCTAGTTTTTCTGTCTTGTCTAATTTATTGAAATCAGTAGATTCATCATTAATAATTGCAGGTTTACTATCGAGTTTTTCATCAAAATCTTGAGCAGACTTTTGCCAATCTTCCATCATATCTTCATCAACAAAATCATCCATTCCCAAGTCTTTAAGATGTTTCTTTTGTTGTTTTAATGCTTCTTCTTCCATTTGTTTAGCCACTTCATTATTATCAGCATCATCTCCACCATAATAGTTTTGTTTTGACCCCCATCCTTCTTCTTCTTCGTCATCTCCTTCATCCTTTTCTTCTTCATCCTCTTCACTACCATCGTCACTACCATCTTCACTATTATCACTATCTCTTTCATTGATTCCCATAACCTCTTCATCCTCTTCCTCATCATCATCATCATCTCCTACTCTTCCATACTCCCCAGCTTCGTCAAAAAGTATCTTCTCTCTATTACTATTAAACTCGTCAACTTCATTCATCTCTGGTAACTCCTCATCTTGAACTTTTTGTCTCGATCTGTTACTTTTCTTCGCCATGATCAAATGATTAAAGGAGTTTTTTTTCAATCTCATCTCATCACGACTTCGCAATTTTCTTTTATAAAAACTTGAAAAATATATTTCTTTGATTAATTCCAAAATGTCCAATAGATTGGAATCATTAAACTCAAAAAAGCCTTCGTCATCGAAGCCTTCACTTAAATTTAAACCAAAAGCCGTGGAAAGAAAATCCAAAGCTGAAAGAGATAAACACACAACTGTAAAGCAAGAAGATGATGATAAGTTGAATAAACCTAAACATGATAATAATCGGAAACCCAAACCTCGGGGTAGAAAGAATTCATATTCGGGGACACATGTTGTTTCATCGGGATTATTTTCTTCAGGAGCTGTACCTATGGGAACCATGGAAAAGGAAAAACCAATGGTGACAGGATCATCATCATCAGCATCATCATCATCAGGAAATAATGATTTCATACGGAGTTTGAAGTTAAAAAACCCTGGTGCTTCTAATTCCTTGTCAAATAGTGAATCTGATGATGAAAATGATATTACTAAAATAGATATGTCTAAAGAGTATAAGTTTGAAAACACAGAATTATTTCCTGTAAGGCCTGAAAGACATGAACCTGAACAATTACAAACCCCAACTCAAGTATCAAAAGAACAATCACCAGTGAAGGAAGACCCTGAATTTGTTAAAGAAACTTCAGTTAAAAGTGATAATATAGAGACGGAATTACAACAAATCCTTGAGACTAAAGCTGTTCTTGAAAATAAAATTTCCCAACCGGTAGATTTATTGGATATGGAAGAATCATCGAAAATGTCTCAAGATCATAATAATATTGTTGAAACTTTAACCAATGATTTCTTTGATTTATCTACTGATAATAACAATGATAATACGTTTATGTTGATGCAATTACCTAAGAGTTTACCTAATTATAAACCGGCTATTTCTCAGGTAAAGGCTGAACCCGATAGTGGACTTGATACAAATAAAGGAGGAGAAGAAGAAAAAGAAGGAGAAGAAAAAGAACAACAAAAAGAACAACAAAAAGAACAACAAAAAGAACAACAAAAAGAAACTACTGAACCCAAACCATCCTCTATGTTCACATCATCAGAAACCTCCACAGTTCAAGGAGAAATTGGTCAATTAAACATTCATAAATCTGGTAAGGTAACGATTAACTTGGGTAATGATATCAATTTAGCTGTTAATGTTGGTGCTCCAACTCATTTCTTACAAGAATTAGTAAGTTTTACCATGGCTGAAAAACAGTCTACTACAGAAGAAGATGGTGATAAACCCAATGAGGATGATAAAATGGATCAAGATAATAATAATGATGATGATGATGATGATAAGAAGAATATCACTAGTGGAAATAAAGGTTCCATGAGGAAATTGGGTACCGTTGATGGTAAATTGATTACTACTCCTATTTTATCATAGAATCCTCAACATACTAGCATTAAATTTATAATATATTATTAATATATAAATATACATACATACATACATATATATATATATATATATGAGACTATTGATTAATCAACTTACTAGTCAATGCTTCTAAATCTTGTAAAGTTTCTGGTTCATCAACTTCTACGATATCATTAGTAGGTTTATTACGTTTAACATTATCATTAGTTTCAAACCATTTAGGTTTCTTAGTTTTTGGTTGTTCAACATCTTCTTCTTCTTCTGAGGATGATTGTAAATCATTATCAAGGTCAGGAGCTCCAAGGGTAACTATAGTCTCACCACCTTCATCACTATCTTCATCACTTCCAGAATATTCTTCTTCTTCTTCTCTAACTCGTTTTTCAATTTCTTTTCTTCTTCTTTTCTTTTCTTCCCGTTTTTGTTTGGCAGTTAACTTATCATCAATATCAGCTTGATTCATTAATTGGGCTTCTTCGTTAAGGAACTGTTTTCTTTGGGTTTCAGCATCACCTTGTTTTTTGAATTCTTCTTCATCTTGTAACTCATAGATTGGATGAGCTTCTCCATCATCATCAAATCTCAATTTAGTAGCATTACCTTTAGATGCTAACAGAGCTTTCTTGGAAACAGCCTTCTTGGCTTGTCTTTTAGAAACAGGGATATTTAATTCGGGTAAATCCGTTTCATTTATATTGTGATCTTGACGTTTAACCACCATGAAATCATCTTCATCATCTTCATCATCATTTTCTCCTTTGGATTTGGCTTTATTACCCGTTAAACTTAAATAATTATCAGATAAAACAGTTTGATTCTTTCTTTCAAACATTCTATCGTATTTAGTTCTTACTTTCTTATTATCTTGTGATTGTACTTCACCATCTTCATTAGCTTTGGCTAACATTTGTAATTTTCTCGATTCATTCTTCTTTTCTTTACTAGAAGTACCACCTTTTAACTTAATTTTAGGAGCTCCTGGTAATCCTAAAGATTCTGCATACTTTTCAGCCGGTAATTCTTCTATTTTAAATACATCTTTATCTTTTTGAATGTAAACTGATTTATAATAGGATATAAAAGCTCTTTGGCCTAAATTCTTTAACATTGGATCTTGGAAACATAATGATTGTAATTGAGGTCTAATAGATTTTTTAGTTTTCTGTTTAACATTCATAAATTTGGCATCAATTTTATTAGTACTTAATCGTTTAAGGAATCCTTCTTCTTCTGAAGGTAATAACATTAATAATGATTTACCTTCACGACCAAACCTAGCAGCTCTACCAACTCTATGAACATAAGTGGCTGCATCTTCAGGACAATCTACTTGGATAACCCAATCAATAGTAGGGAAATCTAACCCTCTAGCTACAATATCAGTAGCAAATAAACAAGCATGTTGAGCTTGAGAGAACTTAATAGTAGTCTCTAATCGGGAGGTTTGTTTGTTACGTCCATAGAGTTTCATTAATGACATCCCAGGTTGTAATTTTCTGAAGGTTTCATAAGCATATTGAACTTGTTTCAGGGAAGAAAAAAACACTAATAGTTTACTATTCAAATGAGATTTAATAAATGACCATAATACATCGAGTTTTTCATCCAAGGGAACTTTAATATAATATTGATCTAAAGATTCTGGAGTAGCCGATACTTGTTCATCAGTAGAAACCCCTATTCTTCTAGGATTAGTTAATGATAATCGGGCTAAATCTTTAACACTATTAGATTGAGTAGCTGAAAATAATAATGTTTGTCTGGTAGGAGGTAAATGACCTATAATGCTATCAATTTGTTTTTTAAACCCCATATCCAAACATCTGTCAGCTTCATCCAACACCAAGACTTGAAGGTTACTAGTATCTAAACCTACCGATTCATTTAAATGTTGAGATATTCTTCCTGGTGTTCCAACAAGAATATTCATTCTAGAAACTCTTTCCATTTCATACTTGACATTTTTACCTCCAGTGACTAAAGCCGCTGAAAATGGATTATGAGCTCCAATTTTAGTCAATACTTCAAATATTTGAATAGCTAATTCTCTAGTAGGTGAAACAATAAGAGCGGCTAATCCATCATATTCAGTAATATTGTTTCTTATTAATGCTTCTATAGTAGGGACTAAAAATGCTAAGGTTTTCCCTGAACCTGTACGGGCAGTAGCCATTATATCTTCACCTTTTAAAGCCATAGGAATAGATTTCTTTTGAATATCAGTCAAAGAAACAAAACTAGATTCATTTAATCCTGATAATGTATTCTTGGTGATGGCAAGATCACTGAAGTAATTCAAATGTTTCTCATGTTCCACGGGGTCATATTCTTGGATTCTTTTTTGGATGGCATTAAATTCCTCCTCTTCTTTCTTTCTACTTAATTGTTTTATTTGTTTATTTTTTCTTCCACTTGTCTTTTTAGCCATGATGAAATAGTAGTTGTTGATGAAGAAATAGCGATGCTCATCACTGAAAAAATGCGCGAGTAGTGTGGAAGCCGATTCAGTATATTCACGAGTATTAAAGTATTACAGGTATTAAGTATTACGTATTACGTACATTAAGTCATTGGTTATGTATAAATTGTACATGATGCATTGAGAATTGAAGAAGTGTTTTTTGGAGTTAAAAATTAAGAATCTCAACTGTATCTTAAAAATTAAGAATCTCAACTTTATCAACTCTATGACGCTAGAAATTAAGAATCTCGGAATACTGAAGACAAAGATCACCAAAAGAATCCAAGTTCCTCGAATCTAATACATCACAACATATCTTACCCTGACAAGGAATACTATACTTAGTAATAATGGATTGAAAGAGATTATTAAGATAATCTGAAGCCCCTGAACTTACAATATGATCATCCACAGTTATTTCAATTAAAAGACCTTTAAAAATCCCATGAAGAAATACATTTGATGTTTTTATGGTTAAATTTTCATTCTCTAATTGATAGATCTCTCCACCATCACCTCGGATATTTTGTCTTAAACTCCAAAGACTAGGCAATCTTTGTGTCAAAAATGTATCAAAGGAATCATTTAACCCCGTCGTAGCTCCCTTATGAAGATGTTGATCCGGTATGAATTTAGTATTGTCATTAGCCGCTGACTCTACTTCTTCATTAATGACATTGGTAAATACACTCGACGACTTCTTATCGACAAGACAAATGCACGATCCTTTTAAATAGCTGGGAGAAAGTGTATGCAAGAATTTTGACTCCGGAGATGTTTCCACTTGATTGGCTAGTTCTGGTGGTATGGAAGCGGGATTATTTCTAAAGATCTTAAAGCTAAAACTCCATTGCCCTTTCAATTCCGGTAGTTCATTGGATAATTCATCATGGAATTGTGTTATTGTTTCTGGATTAGTGTTGGGATTAATTATCACACTTTACAGTTAGTATTTTTGGTCACAAACACGTTCTGGTTAAACTACTTACGCTGTTACCATAGTAATAATGTAGACAGTATTTGTCAATTTTAGTGCGAATAATACAAAGAAATGGTTAAACAATTGGTGATGAAACAGTCGCGGGTCGTGCTAAAGACATCATCTCATCACCTAAAAGATTTCACTAACATTGTATTAATGACTGTAGAAGCTATTAGTCAACAAGGATTGTTTGTGGGTTGCAATAAACAACCGTTTGCTATTGATCATGATACCAAATCGGGAGTAGTTGCGTATGGAGCAGGAACAATGGTGGCTTTATGGACACCTAATAATAAGAACCAAAAGGGAATCTATCATACTCTCAAAGGTCATAGTAAAGAAGTTACTTGTGTTCGGTTTATTCCGGGGACAAACAAGTTAATTACATGTGGAGAAGATTCTAGAATCAATGTTTTTTCTAGAACTTCATTAGGAGAAGAACCGGAGTTTCAACTTGATCAAACCATTGATAGTGATGAATTCTCAGGTTCAATAGTGACTATTTGTGTTGGTAATGATAAGATATTTACCACTGGAAGTACTGATGGGAAAGTTTGTTTGTGGACTTATAATGATCATGATCACAAATGGAACGTTATTCATAGTTTTTCTATACAAACGGGGTTTTTCCCATTATCATTAGCATTACAACAGTTTGATAATAATGAGTTTATTGTGGCCATAGGAGGAACTAAGTTTGACATTTATATCTATACCTTCACATTAAGTTCCGATTATCAAGATATTAACCATTTTCAGAAATCAGCAGCATTAGCCGGTCATGAAGATTGGGTTAAATGCTTATCATTTGTTCAAGAAACAGAACACGAATATATTTTAGCTTCAGGATCTCAAGATCGTTACATTAGATTATGGAGATTACGGTTTAATGAAGGAATTGATAATTCTGATGAAGATTCTCTGAAGTTGATGCTTTTGTCTAATAAACAATACAAATTCAATATGGGACCTAACACTAAAGCTGCATTTAGTTTTGAAGCCTTGATTGTAGGTCATGATGATTGGATCACGGGATTAAGCTGGAACCCCAGTTTTGATGCCAAATCCAAGGATCAAAAGCTTCAATTACTTTCTTCCAGTGCTGATACGGCTTTAATGGTATGGGAAATGGACCACCAATCAGGAATTTGGATCTGTATTCATCGATTAGGAGAATTATCTATTAAAGGAGCTTCTACGGCTACTGGGGCTTCAGGAGGGTTTTGGTCATGTACCTGGTTTAATGGATCTGATGGCCATCAATATATGTTAACTAATGGAAGAACAGGATCCATAAGAATGTATAAAGGTGAAGATAATGATTGGAAACCGGTGTTGGGAGTCACGGGTCCCGTAAGAGAAATCACTGATATTGTGTGGTCTATTGATGGTAGTTATGTTATGTCTACATCATTGGATCAAACTACAAGATTATTTGCTCCCTGGAAACTTGATGATGATAGAAAATCCTGGCATGAATTCGCCAGACCTCAAATCCATGGTTATGATATGACTTGTATTGCTAATATAACGGCTACTAAGTTCATATCAGCAGGAGATGAAAAAGTATTACGAGTATTTGAAATGACCAATGCTATAAATGGATTATTGAACAAATTTGGTGATTTATCTATTGATCATGATAAACCAGAACAACTTCCTGATACTGCTGCATTACCATTATTAGGATTATCTAATAAAGCTGCCAATGAACAATTAGAAGCTGGTGAAGCTTCTCAGCAACAAGAAGATGCAGAAAACAATGGAGATAGTAGTAACAATAACACTAACAACAACACTAATAATAAACCTGAAGATGTGTTTAGTGATTTAACTACTCCTCCTTTAGAAGATTACCTTCAAAGATACACATTATTTCCTGAACTTGAAAAGTTATACGGTCATGGATATGAACTTACATGCTGTGAAACGTCACCAAATGGGAAATTGGTGGCTACATCATCCAAGTCTAATTCTATCAAACATGGAGCTATTAGAGTGTTTAATGTGGCTAAAGATTATAACCAATGTGAACAAACCTTACCAGGACACACATTAACTATAACCAACCTTGAATTCTCTCCCTGTGGACAATATCTCTTATCAGTGTCTCGTGATAGACAGTATTGTGTATGGAGAGTCGTGGATGAAGACAATGGAACGTTTGAATTGGTTGAAAAAAATGAAAAAGCTCACACCAGAATCATTTGGGATTGTACTTGGTTACCCCAAATTAATGAATCATCGTTCTTTGTTACTGTTTCTAGAGACAAATCGCTTAAGGTATGGAAGTTACATGAAGGTGAAATAACTATGGTTAACTCTAAGAAGTTCAATGATGTCATTACTGCTGTTGATTGTTTTAAACCTCAACTTTTTAATTCCGTTGCGATTTTAGTCATTGGATTTGAGAATGGTTCCATTTCTGTTGTCACCATCGACATTTCTTCATCATCACCAGAAGTCACACCAGAAATCACTCCTTCAATCACTCCTTCAATCACCATTCCTTCAACTATATCACCTGACGCCAGAATCACCAAATTATCCCTCAGTAAAAAACTCTCTAATAACAGCTTCCAATTGGCTGTAGGAAGTGCTGATTCTTGTCTCAGAGTATACACTATTAGTCGTCAATCCATAGGTATATAACTGATTGTTGAATAAATGTATGTGTGTGTGTATAATGGTACTGTATATGGGTGCTGTGTACAGGTACTATATACCGGTATTATGCTGTATATACAGGTACTGTGTTGAAAAAAAGTCGTGCCTCTCCCCACACCAATACTCGCTCACTTTGATCACCCTTTAAATAAACTACGTCAATAACAAATCAACGATTATAGTCATAAATTGCAGTGATTATGGCCGACAAATTTCCAGCATTAGATTCAGTGGATGATAACATTCAAGAAGGAGGAGCCGATTCCGACTTTTTGTCACGTGAAAAGGAATTGGTTGGAGATGAATTCCAGACAGAACACGATCAAGATATGTTAGGTGGGAGTGATGATGAAATCAATGATTTCAAAGAACAATTTCCTGATGTGGATAAAGATAATGAAGAACAAGAACAAGAACAAGGATCTGAAGAACAATTCGAAGGATTTGAATCCAATGATAGTCCTACCACGAAATTTGAAGGAGAATCTAAACATTTGAATGAATGGAAACAACGTCGGGATTTAGAGATTGAAGAGAGAGAGAAAGCCAATGAAAAGAAAAAACAAGATATCATTGGTAAAGCTCAACAAACGATTGATGATTTCTATGACAATTACAATAATAAACAAGAACAACAAAGTAAACAAGTATTGAAGGAAGAAGAAGAGTTTTTAGCTAAAAGAGATGGATTCTTGAAAAGAGGTACTTTATGGGATAGAGTTGATGAAATTGTACAAGATATAGGAGAAACTTCTAATGATGATAGAGATAAATCTAGATTCACTGGGTTATTGAAAAAATTGAAGGGTAAAGAAAATGTTCCTGGTGCTGGTGGTTATTAGAAATGTAGTTGTAAACATAGTAATAATAAAAATAAAATAAAATAAAATATACAATACAATATAGTCAATTACTTAATATAGTCAATTACATAAACCTATCAATAAGTTTAACTAAGGAATTATTTCTTAATCCATAATCTTTCCCTGTAGTTGTCTTTAAGAAATCATTTAAATTCATCAATTTAAATATACCAAAACAAAAGATCAATGCTTCTAAACGATTCCAAGTTTTCAATTTGAAAACTTTAAACCAAGGATGATTTTCCTTAATAATTCTCCATTTTTGTAATACAATTAACCGGAAAAGATATAAACTTAAAGCGTCCAAAAATCCATCAGATATTCTTCTAAGATTATCAGAATCAGGTTCGAAATCATCATAATTAGTTGGTGTATACCCCACATCGGGGATTAAATCCATAGAATTGGCATAAACAGCAATAAACCCCGAGATAACACCAATTAATTTCACATAGTTCTTGAACAAAATCTTATTGTGGACAGAATTGTTAATATATTTCATCAATGGTGAAGTTAATGATATCAACAATATTGAAGCCAAATTGGCTACATAGATGAAATTGGTAAGGGAATTGGCCTTATGAAATATATACCACACATAATTCTTAATTATTTGAGGTAATGTTTTCAAACCATTGGCTTCATACACTTTATGCTTCAATTCATAATAATGATCTACTATCCGTTTCTTAAAGCTAATAAGTCCATATATAGCCATAAAGGCTAAATTGTGTTTTAAATAAGTCGCTATAAGCCCACTCCAATTGAGAGATTGACTTTTAATCCCAAGACTATAATTAATCCATATAGGATTCAAAATTCTCGATTTAATAGAACTGGATAAGTATCGTTGATTCAATTTGTGTTTAGTCGGTGTCAAGTAATTGGATAAAATCTGAGCAAAAATCAATGGATAAATCAAAAACTGCTTATTATTATATAATTGTCTTAATCGAGGAGAATTATAGTGCAGAATCTTAAAGTAAGGTGATGATTTAGGTGATACCAAGATCTGGGAATGGGATGGAGGATTCAATTCCCCGATATAATTCGACCATATATATATAATACCATAATCTGCTGGAAATTTAGCATTATCCACCACCGATGACAATAAAAACCCCGAACTGATCAAATTACTTACTTTCCCTTCTAATCTCTCCTTATCTACCACGTCTTGTTTCTTAATCACATTGTACTTCTGTATAAGTCTTCTGATCAACGGATTCAAAGCAATAAAGTTGGCAAACCTAATGGGTCTAGAAGTTCGTGCCGCTGACAATATCAACACCCACACTATCCATTTGCGTACCGAAGGGTCGATGCTTTTAAGGTCCATGTTGTGTTATTAAAATGCGTTTTAATAGCGTTTCGCGACATATGATTTTAAAGGTTTCTAAAGGTGTTATATTTTTCTCCTAATTGGTGATAAGACAACCGTTCATTATGGAAAGACAAAACACGTTTCATGCAGAAAAAGTTGATGTTAAAGAAGAAAGGAGGTCTCAGGAATTAAACGTGAATGAAGATGTAGTTACCCCGCTGCCTAATAAGCCGTTGGAACTAAAGATCAATTCACATAAGAAAAGACCCTTGAGTCGGTCAGGATCAGTTAGAACCAAAGGAATCGGACTAAACTTGGCGGTATCGCCGATGTCAGTGAGTCCAAAAGCCGGGGGTAATGTTTCCAGCTTCCCTAGCACTCTGGGTCAAGCTCTGGGCCACCATCGAACCAGCAGTAATACTAGCTTAGCCCAAGTTCCTGAATCTAGTACATTTGTGGATGGACCTAGATCTCCAATTCCTACGGCTACAGAAGAATTAAAGTATGACGTTCCTCTTCCGTCACATGAAGAGTTGGTTGGTTTGGACTTTGAAGACCAACTTCGGTTTTTGGCGTTAAAGGAGATGAGTATAGTGGAGATCAAAGATAGTATTAGTACTTTGACCAATAAGCTTAATAATAATGAACGAGAGTTGCACAAACTACGAGAAGTGATCCAGAAATCCTTGTACAATGAAATGAATGGTGATGGTAGTGTAAAAAATGGCACTTCTCAGTCTAGAGCTGCTCCTACTCGTAAAGATAGTCATCCTAGAGATGAAGCTATAGCTAGTACAAGGAATAGAGCCAATAGAACGTTATCTTTGTCAAGTCCAGAAAAGAACCCTTCTGATAAAAACACGTCCTTGTGGTCTAATTTGTCAAAACCTTTGTCGTTGATACAACAACTAGATACTATGTTACAGAATGAATTTGAGAAGTCGTTGTTACCGCAGGAGTATCATAATGGGAATGGTGGTAATGGTAATGGCTCTAGTGGTAATGGGAATAGTGGTAATAATTCTACTGCACGCCCCCAGAGATCTGCTCATAAGAGACTTTCTGAAGACTCTACGTCGAGTTCTGGCTCTATGTCTTCGCCATTAAAGAACAAGTCCAAGACTGATCCTATTAACTTGGAGCAAATACTACCGGAAGAGAGTGTTCCCAATGACATGATGCAATCGGTATCGTCATCAATCTGGTCATTTGTTAATGAAGTGAGGACGAACGTAGTAAACACTCTAAATGATGAAGGAGATGATGATAATGGGAACACTAACACTAACACTAACAATAACAATAACAATAACAATAACAATAACAATAACAATAACAATAACAATAACACTAATGATAATGATAATGACAATGACAATATTACTAATGAAGACACTATCTACAACTTTGACTCGGATCAAAAGGATCATACAGTAGTTAATGAAGAAGATTTCAATAATATATTGGATTTAAAGGAAAAACAAAGCTAGAGAAAGCTAGAGAAAGTTTTTTTTTTTTTTTTTATAGATAAAAGTAGATACAACTGTAAATTAATCTATCATTTTATAAAGTAGTTTTACACAAGCAAACACAAAGTCTATAAATCACCAAAAGGATTAAAATCAGGGGTGATTTTTGCTGTCAGTTTAGGATCATTTGGTGACGGATTAGAAAGGTTTGAAGATGGAGTTATATTTGTATCACTATTTGGAACCAGTCCCTTCCCTTTTGAGGAAGTCTTATCATCATAATTATCATTAAAACCATAAAAATAACCACCTAAATCATGTTTTAAACCATTAATTAAATTGAATAAATTTTTCAGATGGAAATAATTTGGAGTTGATAAATTATTAAATTCATTAATGGAAAAATCCAAAATTTGTTCATTAGATAATTCATATTCTTTAGGAATTACATTATCCAAGGGAGGCATAGTAGTATTAAAAGTCATTAATTCTGGTTTATCATAAGGTAAAACAGCACATAACCAAATTCTAGTTTTATAAATTTTAAATAATTCTTTAATTAAACCTCTAAAATCAACTCGTTTAAAATTGGCAAAATAATAAAAAATCAATTTTTTAAAATCCAGTTGATATTCAACATTAATTAATTGTAAATTATTTTGTAAATCTAATTCTTTAATTTTATTATGACAGGTTATAAATGCTTTTTTCTCTTCTAAAAATTTCCCACTAATTTTATGAATTTCTTTAGGTGTAGCAAATCGTAAAACTTGTTTAGTAGGTAAAGTAATGATGAATTCATTATCTTCGTTAGAATGGTTATTAATGATTGAAGACGCATTTAATTGTGGTGAATGAGTTCCTCCAAATTTGTTGTTGTTGTTGCTGTTGTTGTTGTTATTAGTATTATGAGTATTAGTATCATTATTATTATTATTATTATTATTATTATTATTAGATGCAGCATTGATTGCATTTTCATCAACTATAGTTAATGATTTTAAATGTTCCAATTTTTTCAAAAAATTGAATAATATGGCTAAATTTAAATCTATTAATGGTTCAGCAATCATGACTAAATCTTTACCTCTATCACCATCAACAATAACCAAATCATTTTTTTGGAGATAAATATTGGAATTATTTGGATATGATAATAAATCAAATTTCCCATTTTTATTTATAACCAAACATAAAGTTTTATGATTGAAAGTTAAATTATTTAAATTTTTAATAAATTGAATTAATTTTAACATTACTGGATTAACCAAAAAAGAATTTAATTCCGATAAAATTGATTGGGTTAATTCAACATTTTGAAAGTATTTGGCTGTTTTGGCAAATAATGCTCTTAAATCTGAAGAAGCCATAATATATTGGTTATTTAAAAATAATCCATTTTCTAATTTTATATTATTAGCTGTAGTTGATTTGGTATTGGGGTTGGAATTGGAATTGGTAGTTTTATTGGGTCCAGTACCTACATTAGCAATACCATTGCTGGAAATAGGGCCACCTGGAGCACCACCAATATTAGGCTTAGGACCTCCTGCCATCCCAGGCATAGAACTACCAAAATCAATTAATTGACTTGGTCTTCTATTTTGAAATTCATTCAAGTTGGAATTTAAGTTAATATTGCCAAAACTATCATTCAAATGATCAATGTCAAAGTAATGAGAATAATTATTGACAGCAGCGTATTGCATCAAATTCTTTGGTTGTTGCATTTGAGGGTGAAGGTTATTGGAGGGGATAAAAGAAGGAGGCATTTGTTGAGGAGGTTGGTGCAGTAATGATGGATGATGAGATTGTTGTTGTTGGGGGTGTGGATGTTGGCTTTGGTGTTGGTTTTGGTGTTGATGTGGAGGTTGGTGTGGGAGCTGATGTTGAGGGAACAGACCAGGCCCCGGGCCGGGAGATCTAGTAAACGATTCAGCAGCATAAGAAGGTCTTCTGGAACTTATATTCCCAATACCACCTTGTAATTCCGAGGGTAAAGTAAAGGAATCATGAGGATTGTTGAAAAAAGGACCAAATGGTGGAGAAAAAGCATTGACCAACGGTGAAGTTATAGGTAATTGATTATTATTATCACCAATACTACCACTTCTTGAAGCACCAGGAACATTAGCATTGGAAGAAGGTTGAGAACCAGACGATAAATCAAACCCTTGGGATGTAGGCGACGTGGAAGCATTTGCATCTAAATTGGATAATTTATTAAACAAAGAATCATTGAAAGCACCATTAGAATTGGGAGGTAATTTGAGTTTATCATCCTCATTATTGGAATTCAAAAAATCGGGGTAATTCAAATTCATATTATATCTATAACAAACGACTTTAAACCAAAAGAAAACAATCAATGAATTAGAAAACAAAAATCAGTCACAAGGTTCTGTGAAAAACTCCCGCGCCCAAAAATAATTAAGATTTCTATAATCCTTTTAGTGGAGAAAAATGAACAATAAATGAATGCAGGTCACCCAATGATGACAGTTTTACAGAAAAAAAGAAAACAAAAAAGAAAAACTAGTTTCTTAGTGTTAAAATCCAGTCACGTAAAGAAAAATAAAAAAAAAAAAAAAATGTGTTGACAAAAAAAGTGCGGACATTATACGAAATAGAGAGGAGACACATTGAGAATAGACAAGATGAAGCAACTGAAAAGTAAGGGAAATCGAACCCCAAAGTTCCTAAATGAGAAAAAAAAAAAAAATATGGAGAAGAAAAGTTAAGCAGGGTTCCAGACGTTGATGACGTAGAAAAAAAAAAGATATATGACATAATAGAGGTAGGAGAAGAAGCCTAAAATAAGAAATAAGAGGAGTAGCAACAATTGATTCGATGTTTATAGGGACAAAATGGTACAGAAGACAATAGGGAAAAGTATGGGGTAAAGTTACACAAAGGGAATATAGGAGCGAGAAAAAGCTAAAGAAAAGTCACAGGAAAGTCACAGGAAAGTGAGGGTAGTGGAGTGAGTGGAGGGAAGAGTGAATTGAGAAGAGTTAATTGAGTAATTGAGAAGAGTTAATTTAGTAATTGAGTAGAAGTTCAATAATGATTCAGTAGAGTAATTGAGTAGAAATTCAGTAGAAATTCAATAGAAATTCAATAGAAATTCAGTAGAAATTCAGTAGAAATTCAATAGAAATTCAGTAGAAATTCAATAGAAATTCAGTAGAAATTCAATAGAAATTCAGTAGAAATTCAATAGAAATTCAGTAGAAATTCAATAAATCACCTAAATCACAACCTCCATTACAAGTTCTATAATATATTCATATATTTACACTAAGGAGTGGTTTTCTTAGCAAACCCAGTACCTGCCCGTGGTGGATAATTATAATCTTCTCCATCATCACTATGATCACAAGTACACCAACTAGATTTTGGGGTTGGATCCATAACCCGAGGAACATGACTACCACAACCGACCCAAGATTTGTTGTCTATACGTTAGTAAAATAATTCATTACATGATCAAAATAATAATAATAATAATAATAATAATAGTAATAATAATAATAGTAGAAAGATTACATACGGCAAATAGCACAGATAGCAGACATACACATAATTAAAATCAATATCTAATAAAATCCTGGGGATTTGCCCCCCTTTATAGTCCCCGATAACACATTCCGCGGTTGTCTACATTGACGTAATGATAGCCCGATTGGTTTCTCGGTCATCATTCTTCCCTAGTTTTTCCGATGATTTTTAGTATATTACTAGTAACTGTTCCTGTATATAGCCCCATCATTTGTCATGACACTTCCTTTCGCCCGTCGCTGGGAATGAATCCGAAGCTTCCAAATGGAGAAGGTGAAAGAGATTAACACAAGGGACAAGAGAATATAAGGAAATACAAGAGAATACAAAAGAACCCGTCCGGAATATTACGGCTCACGTCCATGTCACAAGATAGGGAGAAAATGAACATAATGGGAGTGTGTCGTGTCTCTTCACTATTTCCTCCCCTTTTGCCACCTGCGATCAATAATTGGTTTTCTTATATTACATGACAATACCTTAACTAGGCTAGACTAAGTTGCTAGACTACTAGACTAATTTGCTAGACTAAACTACTAAAACTACTACACTAAAACTACTACTCCACCCCTAATATCTTCCTCCTACTTGCTCTCTGTGAGCCTCTATAACATCACCATCTTCCAAATCCAAATCATCTGGTGTACTATCTGGACCAACTCTAGTACCATCAACTAAGAACCGTAATGTATCCATAGTCTTACCTTGTCTCTTACAAAAAGCTTCCATCAATCTTCTCATGGGGGTGGATCTTTTGATTTTGAAGAAGATTTCACTGCTTCCATCTGAAACTTTCAAGTTAATATGAGATTCCGATTCTTCCTTTGGTCCCTCTGACATTGTTATCCCTTAAAGTGTTGTTTACTATCGACAAGTTTTTTTTTTGTTTTTTTTGTTGTTTTTTGTTGTTTTTGATTTAGTGCGAGTATTTGGTTGGGACACACTTTCTGGTGTTTGGAGGTTTTGTTCTATCAATCCAATTTGGCTGCAAATCATGTTTCACATTTTTTACCACATTTAATCCCTTGAAGGTTTCAGTTTTTTTCTCTTTTTTTTTTTCTATTTATATCTCTTTTTTTGTTGTTATTTCGTTGTTACTTTGTTACTTTCCTATTACATAATGAACTCAGAAACCCCCAATTACTTAAACTTTAAAGATCGGCTTCTTCAAGTATGGTTCAATAAATACACTATAGTGCTTATACTTATTGTATTCAAGATCAACTTCTTCACTAAACGTCTAGATAATGACATTGGTAGCTTGAAAATGTATGCTAATGATTCCTTAGACTCTTTTAATACTTATTCTAAGAAAATGGTGGAATTACCTCATCATTACTATGAATTTGTTAATGAGTTAATGGTAGATAATTTGAACCGAGTTCTGGTTCATTTGGTGGTATTGATAGTTCTTATGGTTAGTGTGATAAAAGCTGTGGTTAAGTTTTTTATAGCCCTTTATTTGGGGACGATTTTGTGTCTTTTCAATGGTCTTATGGCTGGTGTGGCTGATGTGGCTTTGGATGCTATTGATACTGTTTTAACGTTGGTTAATGGTGTTATTGATACTGCTACTTCTACCATCTCAAAAGCTCTTGATTCTTTGATGTCGTTTGCTTCTTCCGTGACTTCCGGTATCAATAGCATTGCTCTGGTTTTCTCTGATGATGATTTGGTGGATCCCAGTTCTTTCTTCACTGCTATAAATGAATCTATTACTGATTTATCTTCTTTCCAAATCCCCGATTCTGTGTTTCTGGAAATCTCTTCCTGGAAATCTAAAATCCCTGACTTTGATGATTTGGAATCTGACGCCGTGGATTCTTTACTTCTGCCATTTGATGATCTTATTGAAAACTTGAACTCTCTGATGACGTATTCTCCCTTTTCCTTAGGTCATCTTAATCGTCAACTTCCTCCTCAATCCAACTTTACTCCTATCACCAACAATGAAATGAATCTGTTCTTTGATGACCTTACGGGTAAAATCAACCGGGCTTCACTTATCATGCTTATTGTTTTAATAGTGCTGAGTGTGCTTGTTATAATCCCATTAACTATTAAAGAATACTACAATTGGAAGAAAAAATACAACTTATACTTGGAATTAGATGCTGCTGGTCCTCATAATGAGTTTAAATTTTTGAATATATTGAATATCTATTCCAATAGTGTACTTTACTACTTCACCAAGTTCACTCATGTCAAGAATAATTGGGGGTTATGGCTATTGAGTTATACTACACTGTCTACTTCATTAACACTATTAAACATCTGTTTAGCTGGGTTTCTAACCGTGTTATTGCAGTATATACTATTTAACTTGTATCGATCAACAATCGATGATTTACCCTCAGATGATATCCATACGGCGTTGATGACTTCCATGAATAATAATACTCAAAGTTTCATTAAATCTACCAATTCATTCATTATCCAACAACAAGGTGAAGTTAACGATGAGCTTTTTGGGTGGATTAGAAATACTTCTGCTGATTTAAGTCATTCCATCAATGGGTTTATTGGGAATCTAAATGATACTCTTATTGATCCATTCCAATCGACTCCACTTGAATCTCCTATAAGTACTGTGGTATATTGTATTTTGACGAAAAAACTTATCATGGTAGATAATGGACTTAATTGGTTAGTGGATAATCTTCAAATCAAGTTCCCAACATTACCGAAAAACTTTAAATCAAGCTTTGATAATCTTGTTTCCAACACAAACAATTCCCCCAACCAATTCAATCTTAGTCCTTATCGACAGAAAATAATTAATCAGTATAATCAAGAATTATTCTATGAAACCTGTATTTTTTTTGTGATACTTGGAATCTGGTTATTTCAAATACTATTAGGCGTGGCTTATTCTGGGTATAAGTATTATAAATTCAATCACGTAGATATAAGCTTACCTCGGCCATTAACTAAGGAACAAAAACTTCAATATGGTTATCCTTATAAAGATCCTTATGCCAAATAATAATCACTTTTTGTTGTTTTCTTTCTTTATTGGTGCTGGTTTCTTCCAATAGTATTGTTTATGAGTTCTTCTACAAGATCTTAATCCACCATGGCCTTTGATGCTTCCTACTAATTTAGGTCTTTCTCTATCGGTATCATTCTCAGGCATGTAATAATATTGTTCTTCCAAGGGTTTACCAGCAGCATCTTTACCTTCTCTAGATATAATTCCAACTGGTTGGATTTTTTTCAATATATGCCTTAACTGTCCTACAGTTAACTTGTCAGTGATGGCACTTATAGTTTTCAAAGTTGAAATTGGTGTTGATGACAATCTGGAGAAAGCTAAATGATTAACCAAGATATTATTAACTTCTTCAAGGTTTTCAATATTTTCAATAGATTCATCTTTTTCTGCTACTTCTTCTTCTTCTTCTTCATTATGCTTACGAGATTGAGGTTCTTCTGATTTGGTTTTTCTTTTAGTCAAAGGTGATGATTTGGCCTTGATATTAGTCTTGTTGTTCAATGGAGTTAATTGCTTCTTGTATGGTTTCACCGGATTACTATTAGTATCATGATGATCTTGAGTGATATCAGTATTGAAGTCATTGAATATGGAAAATCCTGGATTTCCTTTGATGTCTTGGTTAAGTTTAACTGGAGTGTTTTCTTCTGAAGTGATTTTAATCTTTTTAGGCTTAGGAGTGTCAGGGAAATCAAGTTGAAACTTTCTTGGGGTATTTGAGATTGAACTAATGGCAGAAGAAGGTTGAGGCCTAGAAATCGGTTTAGCTATTGGTGACGATTTGGTGATGGTGATTGGCAATTCATCTTCAGTTTCTTCAGCTTCTTTATTATCGGGATTAATGATCAAAATATTGTCATTAATCTCAATAAGAATATTACTGCATTCAGGAACTTCAACTTGTTCATCTTTATGAACAATAAATTCCGTGTGGTTATAAGCCAAACTAACCGCTCTGGGAGTATAGTTTAATTTAAGTGGTTTCAAATCTTGTAATGATAAAGGACTTTCAGCTTCAATTAACCTATAACTATTGCTGGTTTCAGTTGCAAACACTTGACAGGTTTTGGGAACAGTCATGCCAAATCCATTGTGACCTAAACATTTAAGTGATAACCCTGAATGGGATGTTTGACTCAATAAAATATGACTTCTTGATACTTTCAAATCATTGGTTTTAATACCAACATCATTACCTTTAGTACCTCTTCCTATCTTCAACAGCAGCTTTCCTTGCTTTAAAGAATCAATACACACTTGAGTGACGGTGGCTCCTTTTAAAGAATCCAACGTGTTGGAACCGGGCGGCTTATTAGTATCAACATTAAAAGCAACTTTCCGAGGTTCATCATCATATCTTTGTGGAGAAGAAAGTCCTCCAGCCGATGATGAAGGATTTGGCGTGGGATAATCCACGGTTTTAGACCTTTGATGATGATAAAACACTTCACTGGCTTTATCCTTTTGGGAAACTGTGGAAGTAATAGAACTAAAAGGATCTTTTCCACCATCACCAGAGTCTCTCAATGGTGACGATGGTGGGAATTGACTACTAAACTGAGACATGGCTTTTCTTAAAGAAAACTATGTATTGGGTAAAAAAAAATTGTTTCAAAAACAGATGATTCCAATTATTTGTCACTCTATAAGTGATTCCAATCCTGTACATGTATTTGTTTATTTGTTATTATTCACGTTAAATGTTTTTGCAGCCTTTATCGTGTAACAGAATCGCGTCTGATGAAGGAGGACGAGGAGCAGTTACTAGGGCACCAGCCCTCGCATTCTGTCCTGGTTTTCGCTGTGACTGATTTTGATGTTTTTTTTTTTGTGTAATTTTTTTGCTGGCACTGCGAAGTGTCGTTACCACATATTTTTTCTCACTACTTTTTTTTTCACTGTTACTGAAATTTTTTTTTTGTAATACTAAATATAATCAAATATGGGTAGTATGTAAATTCACATAAAACAGATATAAGTAAAGAAAATGGATATAAGGAATGAAGTTGGGGACATGAAGATAGATGAATGATAATTAGGAGTGAAGAATAGAAAGAAATTGGAGTGTTAAGAGAGTAATGAAGTCATGATGAAGAGATGAAGAGATGAAAAAGGATGAAAAATGAAAAGATAAAAAGATGAAAAGAGAAAAGATTATGAAAATACCATTAAATATTCATCAATCGAAGGAATGAAAAACCATAGCGAAGATTAAATCCACCACTGTCGAAACAACACTCGTTCAATAAACCTCCATCTTTGTATCCCACTTCATATTCAAATTACCATTTTCTTCATTAACAAAGGTCATTATACTAACGCCTTCTTTAGAAGGTACTCCATCTTTAGGTAAAAGACATAACAAATCCCACACTTTATGTAAAAGATGTGGTCGTCGTTCATTGCACGCTAGAAAGAAGACTTGTGCTTCCTGTGGTTACCCAAGTGCTAAAATGAGATCTTACAACTGGGGTGAAAAAGCTCAAAGAAGAAGAACTACTGGTACTGGTCGTATGTCTTACTTAAGACACGTTTCAAGAAGATTCAAAAACGGCTTCCAAACTCAATAAATTATTTGTATAGATAAGAACTTATAATTAAACGATTCATTATTGACATATATTAATAATTTTGTGTAATAGGCCTTTTTGAAGAACGAAGAAAGTATTTTAAAATAAAAAAATTTTTCATTATAATATATAAATTTCATTAATTGTTTTTGTTGTTGTCGTTACATGATCTCATCAACAATATCCATCTCATCGAATTTGTCTCCTCCATTCATATTGAAATATAAGTTATCAGCTTCTTCATGGTTGATGAATTTACTTAATAACTCTCTTCCAAGTTCAATGGTACTATTTTCATACGGAAATTCTAATCCATTGCCGTATTCACTCTCTATTTCCGCTAAGGTTTGACCATAATCATTCTGGTTATTAAATCCATTACTATTGAAATGGGATAATTCATGAGCTCTTGATTCACTGCTACCATTGAATACTGGTTGGGTATAATTTTGTATTCTTAATTGTTGTAATAATTTATATCCTGGTAATGATAAAGAATCCGAACTAAAGGAAATTCTCACTAATACAATCAATAATTCACTTAAGGTTTCAGGATAAATCAATTCATTTAAATTTTTACCTTCAAGGAATAAATAACTTAAAATTCTAATCAAATTAGAAACCAATTCTACTCTAAAATTAATCAATTGAGATCTTGGGGATCGATGAATGAAATTTTGTTCAAAATTAACCACTCTTACCATAGATTTGACTATATCTCTCAGTTTTAATATATCAATATCTAATGACGTTATCAAATAACTATCGATTACTTTTATTATGTTGTTTCGAAGAGTCAATAAATGAACTTCATGATTAAGTTTAATCTTATATTCCTGATCGGGTTGTTGATCTTCTTGATGTCTATCTATGGGATTTGGTATTGATATCAATGATTTATTAAGAAGATTCTTGGTTTTGGGTATTATCAATTCAATGTTATTGAAATCACCATTATTCCCTATTATTCGATTTAATCCATAGAATTGAAATTCATCTTTAATGGGGATTTCTATTAATAAGATTTTGATCAAATACGTAAATAATTGATTATTAATGATTTTCCAATTCTCCTTATGAATCAATGAAGTAATGATTTCAATGATATTAAATATAATATTTATTTGACCAATATTTTGAAATCTTTCTGTATTACTAGGTAAAAACTTGTTGATAAGATCCCATAAATTAGTTCTATCAATTAAAATATCAAGGAAATCATTATCAAAAAATGTGGTGGCAATATGAATAGTATTCTCCAAAATATCCATACAACATAATAAAATAAATTTTTCCATAATCATCTGTTGAATGGGGACATTATAATAATTAACAAAATCTTCTTCATCAGAATTTAAATTTAAAAGATTAAAGTATTTATAAATGATTTTAACGAGTTTAGTCGATAAAACCATTATCAAGTCTTTAACCACAGCAGAAGTCCGAAAATTTATCGCTCCATTGATTAATGATAATAAAAAAGGAACTGAAGCTATCATTTTATTATTCACTAACCATTCCACTAATTCTATTAATACCAAACTGAATTCTTTTACTAACTCATCTAATCGTAAATCTTTCTTAATGATCAAATACTCGAGAATTAACCCTGACAACGGTGATTTTTCAACAAACTCATACCCTCGTATTTTCACTGTACTATCAATATAGATCTTATTAAGGAAACTTAACGTGGCTCTAGTACTTCCATTGATACTAATCTTATAAAGATAATCCGTCAAAAGGCTAGAATCATTGGAAACCTTGATAACTTTCTGTGTATTGGGTATTATTTCCCTCTTGGGAGTGTCTTGAGAAACACCACCACCACCACCACCATCACCCACTTTCCTTCGTTTGTTATTAAATCCACTCTTGATCTGATTATCCAAAAACTTCTTCTCATCCTCTAATTTCTGCACCATGAACCGCAATTGCTTCACTTGCTCTTCCATACCACTCTTTGATTCCTCATGACTCTTTTGGATTCGAAGTATCTCTTCCAATTTCTGAGACTGAACATGATTAAGCTGAGCTCGTAGTATAGCTATTTCTCCATCAGCTTGAAAGAGTCTGTTCTTAACCCCGTCATCTGCCTGGGAAATTGAGCTTTGTGTCTGGTTAACAACATTCGGAGTCTTTTCTCCGGCTCCGGGACCTGCTCCTGTATTTAACCCCATAAGAAACACATCATCATCATCAGAAAAGTCATGATCTGAAGACATTTGCAGCTGTAATAATACAAAGTTATTTGATAGATCGCGTTTTAAGAGAAGAAGACAAGATGGCGCGCGCATCACGTGACTCTAATCTGACTTCGCTCTAATAATGAAAAATTATAGAAAAAAACTTCATTATAGAGAAATGGCAGGAAAGGAAGAAATAAAACACAAACAGGAGGTTCCAAAGGATACAAAAGAAGTACAAAAGGAGTCTAAGGAACACAAAGAAAATAAAGCTAGTAATGGCACGACAAATGATACAAAACCAGCCACAAATCAATCATCATCAACGGCATCATCATCATCAACGTCATCATCATCATCAGCACCACCACCTCCTCCTCCATCATCATTAACCCCAACACAACCAAGTGCCTTAACTTCTAAAGATAAAAATACTCAAAGATTGATTGTGGTATTGTCACAAGCGTGTTTAGAAACCCACAAAATCAACACCGGAAGCGGTGGTGGTGGTGGTGATAAATATGCATTATTAAACTGCGATGATCATCAAGGATTGTTAAGAAAAATGGGAAGAGATATTGCTGAAGCCAGACCTGATATTACTCATCAATGTTTATTAACATTACTTGATTCTCCTATAAATAAGGCGGGGAAATTACAAGTATATATTCAAACGGCTAGAGGAGTACTAATTGAAGTGAATCCATCAGTAAGAATCCCTAGAACATTTAAACGATTCAGTGGATTAATGGTTCAATTATTACATAAATTAAGTATAAGGTCGGTGAATTCCGAAGAGAAATTGTTAAAAGTCATTAAGAATCCTATTACTGATCATTTACCTACCAAATGTAGAAAGATTACCTTATCATTTGATGCTAGAATTAGAAGAGTTCAAGATTATGTTGAAACTTTAAGTAATGATGAAAGTATTTGTGTATTTGTTGGGGCTATGGCTAGAGGTAAAGATAACTTTGCTGATGAATATGTTGATGAAAAGATTGGATTATCTGATTATCCATTATCGGCATCAGTAGCCTGTTCTAAATTCTGTCATGGATGTGAAGATGTTTGGAGTATTTTCTAATAAAAAGTGTATAAGAAGCATAATAATCTAAAATATATTTTTAACATATAACGAAAAGATAAATAAAAACGAAAAAGTGTATATATATGTAATTGTTATTGTTATTGTTATTACTAGTGTGTTATATTAATAGTACAAGTGATTGCCTTAATTATCCATAACTCCTTCCTTACATAAGACTTTTTCAATCTCTTTAAATAAGGTATTAGAAGTGACTCTTGAGCCTTTGACTCTGGCACAAACAATTTCGGATTTTTGATTGAATTCTCTTGGATTAATCTTTATTCTAAACTTACAACTCTTTAAGTTGAAGGCATTATGTCTAGAAATGGCTCCGGTGATGATATAAGCATAAGTATCATTCTTTAAATTCTTTAATCCAAAATTAGACCATGAATTTAATAATGCAAACAAAGCACTAGACATTTCTTGCTTAGGTAAAATCGTATGGAACCTTCTAATTTCAGCATCAGGAGTGGTTTCATGAGCTTGTGCTGTTGATGATGATGATGATGATGAAAACCATCTAAAGAATGAGTTTTGTCTTTGGGCTGGTTTGGTATTGGTATTGGTTTCTTCATATGAATTGTCTCTAGAATCTACTGGTGATGGTAATTGTTGAGGATTACTGATATCATCAAAAGTCTTTTTAGACCCCCAAGAAAGTTTCCGGAAGATGGATTTATTCTTCTTAGGTTCTTGAGGTCTATTAGTGGTATCCTCTAAAGGTTGTGGTTTTGGTTTTTGTCTTTGTTTTTGACCCATGGATTTTGGTTTTGGAATTGTGGTTCTAGGTTTATCATAAGGAGCTTCATTATCTATAGTTGGTGCTGGGTAATTGGTGTCTTTACCTTTAGCTTTGGTAGCAGCATAAGGTTTGGTTCTAGGTCCTCCATTTCCTTTCCCAGTACCAAGATCCGGTAATAACATTGATTCGGCACTTGGTTGCATAGATTTGGTTTTACTAGATCTTTCTTTACCTTTACCATCTTTACCAGTAGGAGGTAATTTAATGTTTTCAAATACCTTAGTTTCACCTTCTTCCAATTCATCAGGTTCTTCTGATTCTTCTCCTTGATCTAATACTCCACCATAATAATCTTCATCACCTGCTCTATGTTTCTTATAGTCACCATCATGTTTGGTTGCAAAAGTTTCATCAGCAATATGAGCATGTTTGCTACCTTTTGCTGGAGGTAAATTAGGCAAATCTGAAGTAGGTCTACCGGGTTTAGAATGTCTCTTGACGGTATTAGATCTAGGTCCAGCATAGTAACTTGATCTTTTATTGGCCAAATGTTCATCGAAATCAAGAATTGATCCTTCATCTAAAGGTTCTTCATCATCTTCATTATCATAATTGTCTAATCCAGCCCGATCTAATCGATCAGCAAAACTGGTTCTCATTTGAGACATCTTAGCTTTATCTTTGTTGCTTTCATTATGAACAATGGAATTCAAATCATGATATGATTCTTTAGTAGAATACATTGATAACACCGATAATCTCTTGTTTGAATTAGTAAAATGTCTTGATTTTCTAGTGACATTAGGAATATCCACATCACCAATTAATGTTTTTTGTTTTTGACCTTTCTTGGGAACTTCAATATTCTTTTCCCCTTTAGCAATACCATGAATATTCATTTGAGAATTCAATAATCTAGACTTTCTGATTTCAGTTAAATATTCTTCACTTAAATCCGATCTTTCCATATCCACATCGGGTAATTTATAGGATTTACTACTTCTGTGGTTGGGTTTATGATCATCTTCTATGTCTTCCTCTTCACTATTATCCATAACAGAAATCATTGATTCTCTATTAGCCCGAGATACTCTTCTTTTATCCTTTTTGGTTCTTTCAGCTTTAGCATCTTTATATTCAGCATCTAAAGCATCTTTAGCTCGGTTTAATTCTTCATTTTCATAAGCAGTCCATAAAGGATCTAATCTTGATACTGGTCTTCTAGTTAAAACCGGATGAGTTCTTGGTTTAGGTGCTGGTTGAGTGACGGATCTCTTTTTGATTTTTTCTAAATCTTCACGAGTCAATTCATCATCTCTTTCTTCTTTACCAGTACCTTCAGAGATTGATCTTAAACCATTGTTTTGAGCTTTTGATTGTCTCTTTGGTTGAGTCAATTCATTACCAGAAGCAGTAATATCACTTTGAGCATTAGTATCATCATCTTTAACAATAATAGACAATTTTTTGGAGGATAATAATGATCTTCTCTTTTGTCTTCTTCTTTGTTTAGCCAATTCTTTTCTAGCTCTCATTTCAGCTTCATGTTTTTTACGTTCAATTTCCATAAGTCTTTCATATTCTAAAGCCCGTTTTTCTTCTTCATCAACCAAGTTTTCATCATCTTGATCATATTGTTCTTCATTAAAGATTTTATCACATAAGGTTGCAAATGTAGCAGAAGTTCTCTTAGTTTGTTTTTCCATATATTCCCAATCAGTTTCTCCAGCTAATTTAGCATATGTAGATAATAATTTGACAGTAATAGAATTACGTTTTAACCCATTATGCATAGACATTCTAAATGATTTTCTTCTAGATAATCTATTCTTAGAATTGGATTTAGGAAGATTAGATTTTTTACTAGGAGAAACATTAGCTGAAGCCATTAAATCATGACTTCCAAGAGGGGCTGATTCTTGGAAAGGACCTGGAGCTTGACCTTGAGGACCTTGACCTTGACCTTGACCTTGGTTGCCATATGGAATATCATTAGAATGACGAGCATTATAAGTTTCTACTTGTTCATAATGACCCATACTATCTTTAGATGGTAATGGAGGAGGCATAGCTTTAAAAGAACCATTGTTTTGAGCCGAAACAATTTCATTATAAATGTTTCTAGGGACAGCAGGAGAAGTATTATTTGGATTAGCAAAAGCTCTATTAGAAGGAGAAGCTCTAAATGGAGATCTTCTTGGAGAACCACTCTTTTGAGGAGAACCTCCATATTGAAATTTCCTAGGAGAAGTATTAGTTTGGTGTCTTGGAGATCTATAAGGGGATTTATAAGGAGAATTATTGACACTTGAAGAAGTAGAAATTCTACCATTCAACATACTATTTCTAACCCCATTTTTATATTGAAACAGAACAGGTCTATGACGAGACAGAGAAGCACTAATTTGACTTGCTCTGGCCTTTCTAGGAGTCATATTATTTTTAATGGAATTACTTCTTGGTGGGAAACGGCCATTATTATTAGTATTAACCAAATGATTTTTAGGAGAATTTATAGGATCATCTTGATTATGTCTATATCTTAGAAGTAATGCATAAAAAGTCTTTTCTGGATTAGGACCATTAGTTAATAAAGAATTTATAATATCTTGTTGAGATCTATCATTCCATAATATGGATAAATTCTGTAAGATTTGTTTATCAATATTTTTAACTGATCCTAAAGATTTATAAGCAGTTTGAGGATGAGGTAAAGATTTAACACTAATTAAATCTTCATTAGGAATAGGATATTTGTTTAATAAAGGATGTTTTAAAATTAATTCTGTTTTAATTCTGGAATCAGGATTAACGGTTAACATTTTAGCTATTAAATCTTGAGCTTCAAAACTAATATCCATAGGCATTTCAAAAGAACCAGCTTGAACTTTTAATAATAAATCTCTAATATTTTCATCATCAAAGGGTAATCTTCCAGTTAAAAGAGCAAATAAAATAACCCCACAAGACCAAACATCAGAAGCAAAACCATGATATTTTAATCCTGATACAATTTCAGGAGCAGCATAATGAGGAGAACCACAACTAGTTTCTAATAATTTACCATTACTTTCTAAAGCAGCCATACCAAAATCGGCTAATTTAACATTTAAATTAGTATCCAATAATAAATTTTCTGGTTTTAAATCCCGATGACAAATACCTAAAGCATGACAATAAGCCGTACCTAAAATGATTTGACGGAAATATTTAATGGCTTCATTTTCAGGTAAAGGACCTCTTTCAACTAATAAATCGAAAAGTTCACCCCCTTCAACGTATTCTAATACTAAATATAAATTTTTACTGGTTTCCCAAACATCATGTAATCGTAAAACATTAGGATGAGTTAATAATTTCATAATAATAATTTCACGTTCAATTCCATAAGGTAACCCATTAGGATTATTAGATTTTTTGATTTCTTCTTCATCTAATTCAGATTTAGAAACAACTTTAACGGCAGCTTTTTGATTATTAGTTCTATGAGTAGCTAATAATACTCTACCAGTAGCTCCTCGACCTAAAGTTTTACCTAACCGCCACGGTCCAATGAACTGAGGATGTGCTGTAGGATTAGAAACTATAGATGATGCCACTGAAGGTTGTCTAGAATGATAAGACATTTAAAGGATAGGGTAACGAATGGTAACGAATGTGGGAAAAGGAAAAGGAAAAGGAAAAGGAAAAGAAAGTATAAATAACAGTTGTTAAACGAATGATCAACTTATACAATCAGTAAGGATAGGGAACTTATTAGTTTATTATTATTATTTTGATTATTATTATTATTATTATAATAAGGATTAAGAATATATGTATTATATCAATAATTAGATGATAGAAGTAATAATCATAAAAAGCCAGAAAAAGATTTTAAAACGGAAAAAAAGCTATAGATAACTTTGGAAAATTCAAGACTTCAAATTTCATACAAATAAAACCACCCGCGTTTTACGCGTCAGAAGGGGTGTTTTGGTAAGAAATGCGATTTTTGAAACGCGTGGGACAAGTAGTGTCTAGGAGAAGTAGATGAGTAACGTTGATGGAGTAGTAGCACTCTCTCTCTCGATATATATGTAATAATATATATATATATATATATACAATATATATATATAAATACAATATATATATATAAATACAATATAGAGATACAAATATATATATATAAATACAATACAAATATATATAGCTGTATATTTCTATACATCTCTCTATATCTCTGTATATTTACACGCACATACATTTCTCCACCCCCACCTCTCGTCTACTCCTTAGACATCTTTGGTGCCTTAGTTTAATGCCTTAGTTTGGTGCCTCAGTTTAGTGCCTCAGTTTAGTGCCTTAGTTTAGTGCCTTAGTTTAGACGCGAGATCTGGCCAAGATTGTATTTTATTACGTGCATGCGGCGATGTGGCTGAATAGACGAGAAGAAATTGAGAATAATGTAATTGACACATTGAGATGTTGTTTATGGTTACTTGATAAAGGAACTACTTTTAAAGGTTAGAGGGTATATTTTGTCTTGTGATAAGTTTGTTATATTTGGGTTTTGTCTTTAGGTTTTTGTGTTTTTTTTTGGTTTTTTTTTTTTTACCGGTATTAAACCGGTGTTAAATTAGTAATTGCTGCAAATATTGTAGAATGTGAGTGAGAGTGAGAGTGGGAGTAGGAGTAGTGTATAATAATTATATATATATATATACATATTCTCTATCATATATTCTTTATTCTATATATATATATATTCTCTATCATTTATTCTCTATCATACATCCTCTATCATACATCCTCTATCATACATCCTCTATCATACATCCTCTATCATACATCCTCTATCATACATCCCCTATCACACATCCCCTATCACATCCTCTACACCCTCACTCGGCTGCAAATTACTCATACCGAGCTTCAGTCATATCTCTCCATTAAACATAAAAATTAATAAAAATCATTATTTAATGATAATGTGATGTGTTTGGTTTTTGTGTTGATTGTATTATGTTTTGTTTTGTTTTGTTTGTTCTTCTTTTTTTTCTTCTTTTCTTTTCCTTCTTCACTTCTCTTCACTTCTCCATCTCCTCCTCTTCTCCCCCTCCTCAGGGTCCCCCCAGTTACCCGGAGCGCACCGTTTATATAATAATAATACAATTTCATTAACTTTAAATAATCTTCCCATTCCCCCTTCTTCACTTCAAAATGTCTTCAAAATTTTCCAATGAAGACTCTTCTTCTTCTTCAGAACCTAAAAAACCCAAGTCCAAATTCTCCCTCCTTTTCTCCCGAATATGGTCTTCTATTAGACCTAATTTCTTCCTTGATCATTTGGATTATACTTCTTTTAAAGTCGTATTTACTACTTGGTTCCAAGTTTGGCTGTCAGTTATATTGTTGGTTGTTCCTGCCACTAGTGAATGGTTGGGAGCTGCTGCTTATTTGTTTCAAATCTTGGGATTTTTGGCTGTTTGTGGTGGTCAATCTGTCATCGTAAACACTATAGTTACTTTATTATCACTGATGTTTGTGGTTGGTTCTTGGTTGTTTGCTGTTATTGCTCAACTCATTGGTAATAGAATACGAGGAAGTCCTAGTGTTAATGATGTGGCTAAAGAATTAATTAATGAAGGTGTTTGTACTGAATCCAATATCTCAACTTGTTTATCACAACAAGTCTATACTGGGAGATACTTAGAAACTAGAGTCACAGTAGTGTTTGTGTTTGCCTTTATCATATGTCAAGTGTTTATAGGAATGTTAACTCGACTTCATCCAATTGTTAGAATTCCGTGGATTCTTGGGGTTATTACTATATGTATAACTATATGTTATTCCGTGTTTTGGCCTACTTTCCTGCCTTGGGCTACAGGACAAGCAGTTATTAAGGTTATGTTGTTTGCTTTGGCTTATAAACTTGTTATTAGTTTGGTGATATTTCCCGAACTGTCGAGTTCCAAGTACTTTGATGGAGCTATAAGTCTTTTACAGAAATTGGAATCAGAATCTATTGAGAACTTTAACTTCTTTAAAAGTGTTGCTCCTTCTCATGATAACTTTAAAGATTATGAAAAGTTCTCTACAATTATATCGGGAATCCGTCGTGCTGCTACGCCGTTAGAATCATTTGCTGCTACGGCCAAGTTTGAGATATCTTTTGGTCGTTTAAGTGTTGGAAGTTTAGGAGAAATTAGATCTAATTTGAAGAACCTTATAGCTGCATTTTCCGAGTTTATTCATTTCTATCAACTTATTGATGAAAGAAAATCTATTGCTTCAGGTAATTACTTGACATTTCTGCACTTCAGAAGACGGGAATCTCTGGCTATGGATAGTCATGCTAAGATCTTTGGTGTGTTAAAAGAAAGCTATAAATCCGTGGGGAATTATGAAACGGCTAAACGGGAAAATGTTCTTCGAAAGCGTCTTCAAAGTGGTCAGGGGAGTTTCATCACTATAGAACAATTAGATTTCATTAGTGAAGTATTAACTGAGCTTTTCTGTCCCTACTTTGAAACCCTTATAGATGGGTTTCCCGTGATAATATCGTGGTTACAAGCTGCTAATACTTTCAGAACTTATAGTTTATTACCTGGAAGGTATAAAGTCCATATAAAGAAACAACAACAACTTCAAAATGAACTAAAAGCATTCCAAGCTCAACTTCAAACTCGTTCTGCTTGTTTAAATGATCACAAAACCTTTGAATCCTTTGTTCATGATAAAATGCCCGATGGAGAAACCATGCTTTTCTTCATTAGTCAAAGTTCTTTATGTTGTTATTTCCTCCAACAACAGTTTTCCATCATGGAAAAGATCATAGAAGTGTTTGTTACTATTGATGAAGTGTATCCTAAACCTCGGTTCTTCACCTATTTCAGTCATTCTCTTTATGATAATGCTTCTAATTTCTTCCTGAGATTAGATGATGAATATCCTCATATGCTTCCGTTTACTTATACTCCCGATATTCAAACAAGAAACCCCGATGCTTTGCCGATGTCTAATGTATTCCATAAATTAGGTGCTCATTTAGTATATGGTTACAAACTCTTTCTAAACGAACACTTATGGTTCTGGATTCGTTCTGCTTGTTTGTCCACGATCTGTGCCGTTCCGTACTTCTGTAGAACCACGGCTCATTGGTACTTTCTGACCCGGTTGATCTGGATCGTCATTATGTGTGCTTTGTCTACTTCTGAGTATACGGGACAAACCATTTACGTTATTGGCGCCAGAGTGGTGTATTCATTTATTGGTTGCTTAGTGGGAATGGTAGCATGGTATATTTCTACCGGTAATGGTTCAGGGAACTACTACGGCTACGCTGTAGTCACAGCAGTACTATACATATACCTTGTGTTCCACAGACACTATTCCCAGCACTCGACAATACTACCGGGGATTCTTTTGGGACTTACGGCGTCTTTGGTATTGGGAACGAGTTGGGTTGATTCCAGTTACAATGAAACGGCTAACATCGGCTACGGGTTCAGAGTGGCTTATATTCGGTTTATTAGTGTTGTAGTGGGATTATGTATTGGGTTTATAGCTAGTCTTGTTCCTCGGCCCAAGAATAGTAAAGAAGCTATTCGAATAGTGTTATCTCGAGTGATAGAAGAGATTGGGAACATTCATAGTGATGTGGCTACGTTTGGGTATCAACGATTACAAAACCCCAGTATTCATATTGTGTCACGACACGATCCGATTACACAACGATTCCGGGTGATATTACTTAAAATGGCAAGTATAGCTATGCTTTTAGTACCTATAAAGCATGAAATTCCGTTTTTGGGTGAATGGCCGGCTTCAAAGTATGAATATCTTCAGAGTTTAATAACGGAAGTGGTGCAATTGTATTCTGTACTTCATGGGATCTTTGATAAAGTGGAGGATACTCAGGCTTGGTTGCAGTTGATTATAGAGAGATTGGGGTGGAATATAGCTGAATTGAATGCTGATTTGATGGCATTGATACATATGTCGGCGGGGTCATTGAGGTCTAAGACTCCGCTTCCTAAGGTTACTAAAGCGACGTTATCGTTGCAGCATCTTGAATGTCTTCAGAGGCAGTGGGGGACACAGGGAATTAGTTTTAACGAGAGGTTTTATCGGGACATGGTGCCAAAAGAGGAACAAGAAATGGAGGAGGAGTTGGAGCCAGTGTCTGTGTCAAAAGAGGAAGTAGAAATGGAGTCAGAGCCAAAACAGAATGTGGAAGTGGAACAACAACTCCATCATCAACTTCATCGGTCTATGAAAGAAAATTTAGATTATCAAAAGTTATTTAGTAGAGATGGGAATCTTAATGTGGTTTCATTGATTATAGCTCATTTAATTTATAAGAAAATGGATGAAATAGGGTTGATAATAAAGTCATTGGTAGGAGAAAAGTATGATTTTCCTGAAGGGATATTGAATGGGGAGAAGGAGAAGGAGAAGCA